>JAWQFJ010002302.1:106703-146688 GCA_034096865.1 Theodoxus fluviatilis
ATACACACCTTTATACAAGTTCCAGAACCTTCAAGAACAACGAGACTGTCTTGAACGTAGCTCGAACGACGTCACGTGACATTTCGAAAGACAAATTCACCCTGACTACGTCACGTAACTAAGCAACGAAAAGAGCAAGAAGACTGACACACGAGCTCGGAAGGGCCAAGACATTCTAGCACATTCCAGAACCTTTACAGCACATGCAAACAAGGACTCTTCGACTGTACAATACGAGAATAATCTTCACTTTCCGAGGAACATTCGTAGGTATGCGATAAGGGTTGATGACACCTTCAGAATGCAAGATCTCCTTCCTGCCCTCACAGGTACCTGGTTTTACCCCCTGGAAATGGGCGAGTGGTACACGGCTCAAATGCGGCATATTGCTCAAGGATGCGACTCCTGGATCCATGCAGAGCAAGCATTGGCAGCTGGCAGTGGTGAAGCCAAAACAAGGCAAGTGTTTGAGGATGAACTTGCGTGGCGCGACTGAACAATACAGAGTCTGTCCTGCGATCCTGCTGCACAGAATGAGTCGCTTTGTGTTTTTCTGTCGATATTTAAATATGTAGCATATCTAAAATATATATACATACATCCTCTTCAAGATAGTGACATCCGCTTTTGCATCGGTTGATTTGGATTTGGTGCAACAACAACAACAACAAAACTGTGAAAGCTCAGTCAAATTAGCACATTTTGATCATTACTTTGAAAACCGTCAATATACCACTCTCAATAAAAATCATTTCTGTAAATAACTGTATGCACCACAGATCGACTTAAATCTTCAGGCCCTGTCAAGATATTTGTGGTCCTGGATTTCTCCCATCCCAGGGATAGAACCGCGGCACTGCGCTTCGCACATTTCAAACCTCAAAGCGTGTTTCAGCCACTGTTAATAAAGAATAACCTTAGATCAGTTTCCTTTAAAGGTCTCAAATTCGTCAACAAGGCCCCATACCTACTCAAATGGGCTGTGGTTAGATTTAGCTTGAGGGAAAATGCGACCAGTCGGTGCAGTCGGGGTCACCTTTGGTGCAAGTAACCAGTCTTCCTTTCGTGCGCAGCGAAGCATTCACCAGACAGACCACAACGCAAACACTCTCCGCTATCTGTGCAGGTTGTGGCGGCCACCAACTGAGTCAAACAGCAGTGTGTCTCCATGCGTGACCTGACATGGTCAGGTCTACGTGACCACTCCGTCCTCATAAGTAAAGACTCCCGCCATTTTACACAGAGCAGTCAAGCGCGATGTAGACATAAAATACGTGCAGCGTGTGGAAGAAAAACCATTCGACTTGGCCTGCTGGATGTGGTATGAAGAGAGAGAGAGAGAGAGAGAGAGAGAGAGAGAGAGAGAGAGAGCGTGTTTTGATATCGTTCATGACTTTATGAAGGTAAAGGTGAAGATATCAGTTTCACATAGCGACTTTTTAGTTGAAAATATGCGCCTCTCTCGTTTATCTGGAATCTCTTTTATCTTGTTTTAATAACTAGACCAAGAATTTGTTGTAGCTACGGTCTATAGGCAGGTATTATATTTTGAACTGTGGACTTTTATTAATGCAATTTTAAAACTACAAATAGCCAGACCCCACTCCTCACCCCACACATATGCACACGCAGACATGCACACGCGCAAGAACACACGCACGCACGCACGTACGCACGCACGCACACGAACACGCACACACACACACACACACACACACATTACACAGTTTTCCATGTTCTCTTGTCAACTGTCCATACGATGTTTTCCGTGTCTCTGACATCTTGTTCCTCGTCAGTAGAAGACAAAGGTCTTTAAGCCCTTCAGTGTAATAGTATGAACAGACTTTGTAAGAGCGTGTGCTGTTGAGCAAATGAGAGACGGAATAAGTGAACAAAATTACATTCTGAAATGTATGGTTGATTAACATAATTATGAGTGAAAACCGAATTCCATAATTTATAGTAAGATGGCCGTCTATCGCGTAGCACCTTTACTGACTCCCTGTAAGTAAGCAAATGTCTTTAATTATTGCACCTGACAACGACTTAATAGTAGAGAATGTGTACCTTTTCTTTCAATTGTATCTCATTGTCTCCATTAGAACTCGTCTCTGTTCAAACAAGGCTGAGAACACTGCCTATTGCTGGTTGTTTGATGAGTGGGACTGCATGAGCGAACGAGTAAGTTGCTGAGCAGCCTAATGGCGGTATATCAGCAAGTAGCGAGGTACCAAAGAGTACGCTTACAGTCTGGAGGGCAAGACTGCCTGAGAGAATGTGCAGCGCTACAAGACTATCGGCACCAATGCTGTGCAGGAACAGATAGCCCGGTGCCAGGGGTCCCTGACAAGAGATTGCACTGCCTGCAGAACTGCAGGGTCCGTCTGAGAGGACTGCCACGCAGTGACACAGAGCGCTCTGTCGTAGCCCTCCCATTCAAATGCTTGTCTTTTACGGTACCAGAGAGAGGGGGAGAGAGAGAGAGAGAGAGAGAGAGAGAGAGAGAGAGAGAGGGGGGGAGGGAGGGTGAAGGAGGTAGAGAGAGAGAGAGAGAGGGGGGGGGGGGGAGGGAGGGAGGGAGGGAGAGAGAGAGAGAGAGAGAGAGAGAGAGAGAGAGAGAGAGAGGGAGACAGAGAGAGAAAGAAGGGGGGAAGGAAGGGAGGGATGGTGAGAAAGAGACAGAGAGAGAAAGGGGGGAGAAAGAGAGAAAGAGAGAGAGAGAGAGAGAGAGAGAGAGAGAGAGAGAGAGAGAGAAAAAAAGAGAGAGAGAGAGAGAGAGGGAGGAAGGGAGGAAAGGAGGGAGGGTGAGAAAGAGAAAAAGAGAGAAAGAAAGAGAGCGACTCTGGAGCAGATGAGATGTAGCACAGCCGTGCAGCACGTGCCCAGGGCATCTGGTCTTAATTAACAATTCAACAAATCTAACTAACCCTTCCAAAAACCCTGATACCTCACGCAAAACACGTGCAGAACATTGGAAAACCTGCCGCTGAACTAAACAGGCAGACAAACAGTTAAAGCCACCAAAGCCCCACCCTATAAACTTATTTACAAAAACACATTTTACTCTCGAGTCGTGACAGTGACTTTTTGTACGTTTTGGCGTTGCAAAGAAGGCAAGGGACGGAACTGTCCCGACTCAAGGAAAATGTTGGCATGTGTGTCGTGATCATTTGACGTCGAATAACGTGACATAATTTCGAGGAGATTGGACATTGGTGAAGGAGAAAGAAGGATTTTTTTATCCCTTCAGGTTTACTGGAGGTCCTCACAGCTTTATTGTTTAGTTTTTTTAATGTCAAAACCTGGAGGTTCAGCGCCAGCGGTTTTTATTTCAAAGATGAAATTTAAAAGCTTAATTGCAAATTTGACCATTTGAAATTTGAAGACTTAATTTTGCAAATTATCAACAGTATTGGCAAATGGAGTTGAGCATTCGATAAACATTGATTTTGCATGATATCATACATTTTTAATCTTTGAAACTGTTTGTCATAGCCCTAATGTTCTTGTGTTGGCACTTATTTTACTAAAATGACACATGTCATACTATCATTGTGTGCTTGTAAGTGTGTGCACATATGTGCATGCATGTGTATGTGCATGCGCATGTGTGTATCTGTGTATGTTTCTTTTATGGAACTCCATACCGAAATTCAAAACGCCGATTCATATTTGAATGTGCCAAACAAAGATATACTGGTATATAAACTTTCAGCTCAAATCATTGCAAATGAAAATAAATGTCTTTATAAATAATAAAGCCCTCTTCAAAGATGGAGATGAAGGGAAATCTCGCAATCAAAATGAAAAAAAAATCTTCATAAAGATCCAACAGATATGATTTTTTCTGTTGGCCTGTTTTACATTTGATCTTTGCCAAGATGTTGCTTAAGCATTATCATGAAGTGGATATTAACTAGTCTTTATATCAATACACTATCAGATGTTTTTTAATTTGTACAGTGCATAGAAACCATCTTTCTACTTCGGTAGTTTTGTCATAGTAACTAGTGATGGACATGTGTCTCATTACCATGAGCAAAAAAAAATTATAAAAAATAACAACACTGCAATCCCTATCGTCCCCTTGGATTGCCCCAGTGGATTTAAAGATTAATTCTCCGATTCCACTAGTGGCCACACTGGCTACTTGGGGGTGCCCCTGGCTGAGCTACTGGAGCAGGCCCATGACTGAGCTGCTGGAGCAGGCCCCTGGCTGAGCTACTGGAGCAGGGCCCTGGCTGAGCTACTGGAGCAGGGCCCTGGCTGAGCTACTGGAGCAGGCCCCTGGCTGAGCTACTGGAGCAGGGCCCTGGCTGAGCTACTGGAGCAGGCCCCTGGCTGAGCTACTGGAGCAGGGCCCTGGCTGAGCTACTGGAGCAGGGCCCTGGCTGAGCTACTGGAGCAGGCCCCTGGCTGAGCTACTGGAGCAGGCCCCTGGCTGAGCTACTGGAGCAGGGCCCTGGCTGAGCTACTGGAGCAGGGCCCTGGCTGAGCTACTGGAGCAGGGCCCTGGCTGAGCTACTGGAGCAGGGCCCTGGCTGAGCTACTGGAGCAGGGCCCTGGCTGAGCTACTGGAGCAGGGCCCGAGAGCTCCACAGGCAGGGGTTCAGCTGAAGAGGGGGGCAAACCCGCAGCGTCAGCTGTAAGTTGTACTCCAGTACGAGCATGCCATTTATTACTATGTAGAATCTAACGGCATCAATTTACTGTTCAAAGTGCCTTATTTATAATGGTGTGGGATTAAGTTGCTTGCAACTTAAAACGTATCATTACTTGATAAAAATTATACAGACCTTTGCATGGACAAATCTGTTCATCATTTATGATCTAACTGATTGTTAATGGGGTTTTTTGTGCATTGGTCGGTGTTTCCCATGACTGAACACTATGATTGCTCATTCATATCACAACCAACCACCCTCTTCATGACCTGAAAAGATCGAATTATGAAAAATTGTGCAATATCTTCATTCATTCACATACAACCCTCATCTTCTTTCAGTCTTAATTGCCTTGAGATCATTCAGAGTTGCATGTATATTTTTCTTTAAGCAAACGTCCATGTCTGTGTCTGTTGTCATGGAGGCAACATCACTCTATGTAAACTCATCCCTATTTGTTCTGCAAAGAAGCTTGGAGCATCCACGAACCCATACTGAAGGAGGGGGACTCACCACCCATCCCAGCATCTCACTGTACAGAATCACATCCCAGCATCTCTCTGTACAGAATCACATCCCAGCATCTCTCTGTACAGAATCACATCCCAGCATCTCTCTGTACAGAATCACATCCCAGCATCTCACTGTACAGAATCACATCCCAGCATCTCTCTGTACAGAATCACAAACATCTTGGTGTGCGATAGCCTACTCAGAATGAAGACAAATTGTTGGCCATTTCTGAGAATGTCCATGACACAGTCAAAGCTACAAAGGGATTTTTTTTCCTTCAGTCACATGACAACAGTGGTGGTGGTCTGGTGGTGGTGATGGCAATGGTTACAATAATGGTCGTGATGATTTGAAGTGCCATATTAAGTTTTATTTGAGGTCTCCAAACTTTTTCTACTCACAGCAGAGCTTGGGCTCCAATTCACTTTTTGCAGCAGTAGAGCAGGGCTGCAGGCATTCTGGCTAGCTTGTATCACAGATGGGCTTGATGACCTGATGTAGTACCCCATTCTAGTCCGGCTAAAGAGTCTCTAGCACAGTTAATATCACATGATGGAACTATTCCGTCTGGAATATTCATTAAGAGGTCACACGAGAGGCTTGTGGGATAGCACTCTGCTCCCTGACATATGCCGTTAAAGTAGTTCTAAGACTATTTTGCACAAAACTCATAAATTACACTTGTTGAGACAATAAACAAGTGTTTATTCAATAGAATAAAATGTTTGTGTTGAAACGGAAACAAGTTTTGACATGTGAATGATTTCTGTAAAAAGTGGAAAAAATAGTATCCAGAACGAACTATTTTTGGCGCAATGCTGTAATGCGAAGGGTCAAGTCTATTACGCATTCATTGCAAACTGCGCCAGTCACCACTGACGTTCACAGAATGGTAGTACCCATGCCCCCTGTAGCCTCTTTGACTGCTTGGGTGCCTCCCCTGGCTACTCTACTGGGGCATCCTGCCAAGGCCCTGCGACTGGGTTCCGCCTGATGAGGGGCACCAAGCAGCTACAGCAGTGTTGCGATGTTTCATGGAATTTCTTGAGGCCTGCTTTCATCAGCTTGTTTCATTTGAAGTCAGTGTGTTTTTCATGACTTGTCAGCTTGATGATTCTTATAGAGACATGTTCTCCCTTGTTTTTTTTTCCCTCCCATCATGTTGCTGATACACTTCATTGTTTGATTAAAACATTTGATCCATATCATCAGAAGTACTTTTTCTTGAAATGTATTGTCTGAAGTGTTCTCTGCATAGCGTTGATGCAACTCTTCGTCTGAAACCTTGCTTCCTTTCCAATTTAAAATAACATACACTTTATGCATCCAAAATATGGAAAATAAAATACAGAAACTTCACAGTGCAAGGCCAAAAGTTACAAACAAGGGGTTATATACAATGAACAGAGGTAAGTGATAGCATTGCCAGTTCAGATCATATTGTAGTTCTAGTACATTTTGTGTTTAAAGCCTATCTGTGTGTGTGTGTGTGTTTTTGGAGGACGGAATTTTTCACTGCGAGGTGCTGGCTGACAGTTTCTACTGTAGTTGATCAGTCAAGGCAGGCCAGGCATTTTGGTGGAACTGCCCGACAGTTTCTACTGTAGTTGTGCAGTCAAGGCAGGCCAGGCATTTTGGTGGAACTGCCCGACAGTTTCTACTGTAGTTGATCAGTCAAGGCAGGCCAGGCATTTTTGTGGAACTGCCCGACAGTTTCTACTGTAGTTGTGCAGTCAAGGCAGGCCAGGCATTTTGGTGGAACTGCCCGACAGTTTCTACTGTAGTTGTGCAGTCAAGGCAGGCCGGGCATTTAGATCCCCACCCAGGAACAAAATACAGAAGGGCAAAGAGAAAACAAAAGAGCATCTTTTTTATTGTCTCTGGTGCTCGACATGGAAGGGAGTTTCCAATGCTCCCCTCCGTCTCTCCATGATGCACAAGAATGAATTCATTTCCAAATGTAACTGCTAAAGCAACAAAGGAATCCGCACAGTACAAAAGCGCCAATGGGCAAAAGGGAGCAAAACATTCTCATGCCAGGTCAGACAACATACAGCTGCAAGTTTTCCTCTGCTGCAACCACTGACTGGTGGAGAAGGGGCACCTTTCCAAGCGGAAGCTACAGAGGGGATGTGCAGAGCCAAGCACACACACACACACACTTGCAGTTGATTGGATTGGATTGATGTGTTTTACGGCCTATCAGCCTTTGTTGGCTATGTAAAGCCAGTAAGCACGAACATCACTAGAACAGTTTAGAGTAAACGCAGATCAGGTCACGGTGTCCCTAGTTATTCGCCTCTTACTACTCGGGTAGGGTAGGGAGAACTTGCAGTTGAATCAACATTTCCTCAGTTTTGCCGGGGGTGATTACTATAACAATATGACACTTGCCCTCACCTATCAATCAACTGGTATTTCAAACAGTTTGCGTGCAGCTTGGTACGATTATGAAATTTTTTGGGTTTTGACAATTGGTGCGCAGTCTGCACTAAAACCCTGCTATAATGGAAAAAAGAGAAACCAACGCAAGTGGGGACAACGCGCATTTCATTCACACTTCTCGAAACAAACAAAATTACTGCAACAACAAATGAAGGCATTGCACATTAGTAACTTTTGTTAAATACTGCCTACAGTAAGTGATGGATTTTAAGCAGTTCTTTCATCAGAAGGGCAGGCCCTCAATCTCGCAAGGCACAATACAAGACAGCTACAGAGTTCATGCATTCTCAGATTCATCACGGCTAAAACTAGGCTAGGGGCATGAAACTGCACTACATGTACAAAACAGAAAACTTCTATCAAATTCTGATGGAGACCAGGGAGAACTTGGATTTGAACATTTCCTCCATAAACTGGAGATATACAATGTTTCAAATTTGGATGAAGTGGAAAGGCAAGCAAAATTTCTTCAAAAGATCAAAGGATTAAAAAAACAAAAATCTTTTATCACTCTCAACAGTTCAGGAAAAGCATGCATACAGAACCACCTTCTGTCAAATCTGCAAGACCTGAACTGCTGTTGCCTACATCTCTATTCCATCTTGACCTACTCTTCTCCCTTTCCCACCAAAGCCTACCAGCTCAACCTTCTACAACCAGTGCCACAAACATTCCTCTCTCCAAGTATGTGACACTTTCTTGGCTCCTCCTTAAGACCTTCAGAAAGTCAACAGTTTCTTGAAACTTTGCTTCATTTAACTCATTGACCCAATGCCATCTCCTCATAGCAGTGAGCACAAGTCAGCATGCAAATGGCCTTTGTGCTAAATGTAGCAAGTGCTAACTCCAGCCACAAGGCTTTCTGCCCTGACCACCATATGAATCAACCATATTCTGCTAAGTGCACTTTAGAAGGAGTTGTGGTCTCCTACTGAGCCTGTTTAATTCTGTGGGATTGTTACTGCATCTGCACATAACATCAACCAAAGACACTATCTAACAGGACCGCCAGCTTCTGCAGTTTTGACGCGATTTGTCATTTGGCCTCTCTGTGACGTTTTGGCATTGTGGGAACATCACTTCTGGTAGAATGGAAGCTACAGTGGACTAGTAATAATCATGTTTTCACATAGAGGTGTCTTTTATGTGTATCTGCATTTAATTAATTCAAAGATTGGAAGAAATTAGTGTATTACTTTCATAATCAAAGACACTGAGTGTAACGAAGCAAGAATTCATAGTCGATCAATAAGTTTACATTTGCCAGACCAGTGCGGGAATGTGCGCATGATTTTTCACTGTTTCCGTTAGTTTTATTGCAAAAGTGTAGGTGCTGTACTTGTCATCAAGAAGTATTCTTCAGACTTACAAATTAATATTTTTAAATTAGTGAGCTTTCATTGGAGAGCAAACAGCGCAGCTATTGTAAAATAGTGGCTCACTGGAAGTGATGTTCCCACAAATCACTGTGTCTGGGACCTCTCTCGCAATTCAGCAAAGCTGGCAGTCCCATTAGATCTTTGCATCAACATACAAACATGTATATACATGCAATGCAATCTTGATACATGAGGCTTGTTCAGGAGTACGAAGCGCTGCATGAGCGATTCATGTTGGCAATTGAGCGCTCTTTGCCTCTCGTGAACACCTACAGATGTAGTGCAACGCTTCACTTGTTAAAAGGGAGGTAAATCTTCTGCGCTGCATGTTGTGTTGCTAGACGCTAAGAAAGTGTTTTCTTTGCCATAGACATCCTTTATGCACATTTAAATGTATTCTGCATGAATAAAGTCCACTACTGTGTCATCCTTACTTGCCATTACTCGCGCATACAGAGCACTTGGGGCCAAAAAAGCCCGTTCCAGTCCCAAAATGATGTTTCTGAGGGTTATTTTACGCATCGACGGTCAGTGCGGGATCGAAGACGCCATTTTGAAAATCGTGTGAATCACCTCGGATCTGTGATGCACAGCGCTACTCAGCGCTGAGTGAATCACGCTCCAAAATTGCTGTTCAGGAGTGAAACCTGTGCAGCGCTTCGCAGCGCTGCGCCTCCTGAACAAGCCTGTGGTATGCAAAACTCAACTGTCTGTTTCATGCATGAAGAGCCTCTTCTTACCAGTTATCGCCATTTACTCTAGGTATGGTTAGGCTCTCCCATACACAGGTAAGACCCAGTCAATCCAAATATTAAAAAAAGACCCCCGATAGCTTTTACAACCTGTCTTAGTCAGCCTTCCCACAAGCACACACAACATAATTCCCAGACTTCAGTAGGTCCTTGTACAGATCCAAACACCCTACAGGAGGCACAGAAAGTTTCAGATCTCAGGTGGACTCAACCTGTGACCTGTGACCTGTGAACTCCATCCACATGACACCCTGCACCTTCAGTCCCCTCTCCACTGTGAGGGGGGATCCTCCAGCACCTTTGAACCATGGCTCGTTTCCCACATGCACAGCACGAGGGCCACAGCATCCGCAGTTGTCTCCACTCATTCTACATTCCCTCTTGGTGCCTCACTTCACTTCCTTATGTGCACATCAACCAATGCTTTGCATTCCCTTCCATATGCATCTGGGGAGTCGGGATGAGTGTAACTACAGAGCTGGCTTCAAGTCTCTGCCCTACTGAGCCATCTAGAGCTGCAAAGCATCCCTCCTTCTCATTCATCCATTCATCCACTCTTCCATCCAGCCATTAATCCATGCATACATCCATCCATCCACTCATGCACCCAGCCAGCCATCTGCTCACACAAACATCCATCCATTCAAACCCATCCATCCATCCATCCATCTTTTCATCCATCCATCCATCTTTTCATTCACCCATCCGTTCCTTTCATTCTTGAATGGGCAAAAGCTCTACTGCCTTTTCTGTCTCACCATAGCTGCAACAATGACAACCTCCAAATACCCACTTCAGAACTTGTCGTGGCCGTTTCCTCCCATTCTCACCAAAAGCTCTCCAGACATCCAGGTCCCGTCCTGTTGGAACATGGAGAGTCCTACAATGACCGCAGTCCTTCTCTCACTGCTGCTGTGAAACTGCTTCCTCCTCCGTCTGGATCTGCAAGGGCAGACCTTCCATGGTGGCATCGGGGGTCATGTACTGGATGACGTACTGACCCCCCTCCACCCCCTCTGCCCCATCACCCTGGGTCACTAGCACCTCCTCCCCCCCCTCCTGCACAATGATGGTGTCGTGGTTCACCTCCACCATCTGCCCGTCCTCCGACTGCACAGTGAACTGCTGGCCGTTGAACTGGCCCTGTACAGACAAGGGAACGAATGGATCAGCTCAGATGAGTTTAGAGAGGAACTGATACGCTGATCAAAAGACAGGAGATAAACTGGCCCCATGTAGAGACAAGGGAAAGAAAGCATAGATCAACTGAAATGAGTTCAGAGACGTACTAATCCACTGATCAAAAGACAGGAGATAAACTGGCCCCATGTAGAGACATGGAAAAGCATGAATTGGCTCAGGTGAGTTCAAAGAGGAAGTGATCTATTGTTAAAAACACATGGGATGATCTGGATTCCGAACAAGCTGCTACATGCAACGTTTGTGAATTCACAGTGCAGCATTTGTTTTTCAAGTTGTTTGTATTGTGAAGATGAATCAAAATACCAAAAGAAAGAAGAAAAATAAGAGCAAATGTTTTTCATAATGAATTTGTAGCTGTACTCAAGTTTCAATAATTCATCTGATAAGTGTTGCACCTAATGACATTTAGTCCAAATTTGGCATTAAAAAAATACTTTTACTCATCAAAGATTTCTTGTCGTTGCTTTTCAACTGACTTGTGCCACAGATGGCCGCCTGGGTTTAGATGATTTAAACACTGCTTTTGAAACTTACTGCATGAAACCAAAAAATTTTATTGGTTGTGAAAAATGGTGGATGGATGGATGGATGGATGGATGGTGTTTTAATAATAATAATAATAATAATGTGTGGATTTATATAGCGCCTAACCATGAGTTAAGACATGCTCAAGGCGCATACATAAACAATCATTTCAATATACAATAACAGTCAATCACATCAAAGGTAACTTAATAAACTTAATAACATAGGAGTCAGACATTCACTTCAGGCATTCGACAAACTGATGTACAGCGTTACCGCTTTAACCATGACACTGGGGAGAGGGGGAGGAGAGACAGGAGGGTGGTAGGGGGCTTAGGCAAGCTAGTACAAAGAGAACAGTGAGGGGAGGAAGATGAAGAAACTTAGACAGGATTCGGGAACGATTTCAAGAAGAGGTTTTACGGCCTATCAGCCTTTGTAGGCTATATAAGGCCATTAAGCACGAAAATCACTTGAACAGTTTAGAGTAAAGGCAAATCAAATCACAGTGTCCCTAGTTATTCGCTTCTTACGAATCGTGTATGGAGACGCGGTGGGTCTATTCTTACCCTGTACCCACAGGGGGATTGTGAAAAATGAAACCTTGTTTTGGTGTAGTGTACTGAACCTGAGTGAACGTTTTAGTCTAGTTCAATGGAGGTTTATCATGGTAAATTAAAAGGTAAAAAAGGTAAAGGTGTGATTTTATATAGCGAATTTCCACCATTGATTGGTGCTCAAACCGCTTTACACTTTACCCCCTGATCACTGGGCATCTTGATCAATCCTCACATGCATACTGGAAGCTAAATAAAGATTTTGTTTCAGACAAATACAGCCATGCTTTAGTACATTAAAACTCGATAACAATTTTAGTTCTCAGAAAGCCTAATTTTAGTAAATTATACTAAAAGACACATAGATATTTTAGTACAAATCATTGCAGACGTGTTTTGGTAACAAAGCTAAATGAAAATTTTAGTTCAGACACATAGGCCTTGCTTTCTCAAATTGCACTGAAAAACAAATAAGCCCCCCATAATTTGTTGTGGCTATGGTAACCCGACTGGCCCTTTTGTAGTTTTCTGCCGACTATAAACTTTTTTCAATCTTGCAAAAACAAAAAGAAACAAAATTGACGGTAAACAACAAACTGCATGCCATCCCATTTCCCCTGCCCTATTGGCACCGGGGGAATCCACTATTTCTGTTTTAATTAAAAAGCATTTTCAGTGAAAGAGAAACTTGATTTTTGTTCAATCAGGCCTCTTCTGAAACGCAAATTTGAAGAAAAAAAAGTTTAGTCTGACCTACCAGCCCCGTTTTTTTTAATAGCCTTGTTACCATACAACTGCTTCTCTTTATTGCATAAGTGATAATTCGTCTTTAGTTGAATGCAACACTCTTCTCATGAATTATCCCCCTGTGGGTTGGAGATTAAAAGAATAGACCCACCACGTCTCCCTACAGGATTCCTAAGAGGTGAATAAATAGGGACATCATGATTTGATTTTGCGCTTACTTGAACTGTTCTAGTGATTTTCGTGCTTACTGGCCTTACATAGCCTACAAAGGCTGATAGGCTGTAAAAATCCATCCATCCATCCATCTCATGAATTCCACTGGAGAGTGAGTGGTGATGAATGCATCTCTGTCAATCACAGTCCAGGGCCACCTACCTGGTTGGAGAAGAAGATGTTGAGAAGGTTGACTGCGGAGGCTGTCCTTTCATCCAAGGCTGGACGCACGTCTGCTCAAGGAAACAGGAAAGGCAAACTGGCGTCATCCAAACTATTCCGTGTGTCAAGAGGAGGAGTTTCAAAGAGTGTGATTTTAAAAAATCTGTATCACATCTATGGGTTCCAAGAACATGAAGAGCTTTCAAAGAGCTGTTTGACTACCTGTCCGTCAGACCACAGGACAAACTGACTGACTAAAAGGTAAAGGTAAAGGTGTTGTTTTTTATAGCGACTTACACCCTTTGTCTGGGTCTCAAACGCTTACACTTTACCCCCTGATCACTGGGCATCTTCATCAATCCTCACTGGTACCTCACAACAAACATAGTGACATACATTTAAGACGCACACAGTCAGGTACCAGCACCAACTCCGCTCCCTGGGGAGTATTCCAACCCGATGCTGGCGCTTGGACGCATACAAGGGTTAATCGCACAACGTTTTTGCCAATATTGCCCTCACAGGTACCCGGTTTTACTCCTGGGTGGGGAGAAACAATGCGAGTTAAGCATCTTGCTCAAGGATGCAACTCTGGAAACCACGCAGCTTCGAACGCCGTACCCACTGGCCGCAAGCGACTGTAGGTCCAGCGCGCTAACCACTCGGCCACAGAGCCCCACTGACAGTCCAACTTCTTGCCTGCCTCAAATCCTGCCTGACCACCTATCCATTCACTGTGCATCTACCAACCACCCACCTTTTTAATCTATTGACTATTTACCACCCACCTTTTTACTATATTGACTATCTACCACCCACCTTTTTACTATATTGACTATCTACCACCCACCTTTTTACTCTATTGACTATCTACCACCCACCTTTTTACTATATTGACTATCTACCACCCACCTTTTTACTATATTGACTATCTACCACCCACCTTTTTACTCTATTGACTATCTACCACCCACCTTTTTACTCTATTGACTATCCACCACCCACCTTTTTACTCTATTGACTATCCACCACCCACCTTTTTACTCTATTGACTATTTACCACCCACCTTTTTACTCTATTGACTATCTACCACCCACCTTTTTAATCTATTGACTATTTACCACCCACCTTTTTACTATATTGACTATCTACCACCCACCTTTTTACTATATTGACTATCTACCACCCACCTTTTTACTCTATTGACTATCTTCCACCCATTTTTTTACTCTATTGACTATCCACCACCCACCTTTTTACTATATTGACTATCTACCACCCACCTTTTTACTCTATTGACTATCTACCACCCAACTTTTTACTCTATTGACTATGCACCACCCAACTACTCACTTACTATCATCTATCATTTCAACAGCGACCTACTATTCACTTCACTGATTATCCATCCATTCTTTTTACCAAACACTCCATCATTCACTTTACCAAACACCCAATCATTCACTTTACCAAACACTCAATCATTCACTTTACCAAACATCCAATCATTCATTTCACCAAACGCTCAATCATTCACTTTACCAAACACTCAATCATTCACTTTACCAACCACCCATTCATTCACTTTACCAAACATCCAATCATTCATTTCACCAAACGCTCAATCATTCACTTTACCAAACACTCAATCATTCACTTTACCAAACATCCAATCATTCATTTCACCAAACGCTCAATCATTCACTTTACCAAACACTCAATCATTCACTTTACCAACCACCCATTCATTCACTTTACCAAACACTCAATCATTCACTACACCAAACACTCAGTCATTCACTACACCAAACATTCAGTCATTCACTTTACCAAACACTCAGTCATTCACTTTACCAAACACTCAGTCATTCACTTTACCAAACATCCAATCATTCATTTCACCAAACGCTCAATCATTCACTTTACCAAACACTCAGTCATTCACTACACCAAACACTCAGACATTCACTACACCAAACACTCCATCATTCACTTTACCAACCACCCATTCATTCACTTTACCAAACACTCAGTCATTCACTTTACCAAACACTCAGTCATTCACTACACCAAACACTCAATCATTCACTTTACCAACCACCCATTCATTCACTTTACCAAACACTCAGTCATTCACTTTACCAAACACTCAATCATTCACTTTACCAAACACTCAATCATTCACTTTACCAAGCACCCATTAATTCATTTTACCAAACATCCAATCATTCATTTCACCAAACACCCAATCATTCACTACACCAAACACTCAGTCATTCACTTTACCAAACACTCAGTCATTCACTACACCAAACACTCAGTCATTCACTTTACCAACCACCCATTCATTCACTTTATCAAACACTCAGTCATTCACTTTACCAAACACCCAATCATTCACTACACCAAACACTCAGTCATTCACTTTACCAAACACTCAATCATTCACTTTACCAAACACTCAATCATTCACTTTACCAAACACTCAATCATTCACTTTACCAAACACTCAATCATTCACTTTACCAAACACTCAATCATTCACTTTACCAAGCACCCATTAATTCATTTTACCAAACATCCAATCATTCATTTCACCAAACACCCAATCATTCACTACACCAAACACTCAGTCATTCACTTTACCAAACACTCAGTCATTCACCACTAAACACTCAATCATTCACTTTACAAAACACCCAATCATTCACTTTACCAAACACTCAGTCATTCACCACCAAACACTCAATCATTCACTTTACAAAACACTCAATCATTCACTTTACTGACCACCCATCCATTCACTTTACCAACCACCCATCCATCCACTCTACCAACCATCCAACTGGTCACTCTTCCGACCACCCTACTGGTCACTCTACTGACCACCCTACTGATCACTCTACCAATGACCACCAAAGTACATTCCACAACCACCCAGCTAGCTGCCAACCTGACACCCAACAAGTGACAATCCCACTGACCACACAACTGACCATCAGAATAAATCACTCTCTTCACACTCAACTGACTGCTGGATCATTCAACCACTTGCACCCTCGACTAATTATCTGCTTGCATGTCGCTCTTTCTGACCACCCATGCTGCTTATCTCAACATATGTTGGGCGTCCAGTCTTTGTCAAGTTAATACTCAAC
Source organism: Theodoxus fluviatilis (assembly GCA_034096865.1). NCBI lineage: Eukaryota > Metazoa > Mollusca > Gastropoda > Cycloneritida > Neritidae > Theodoxus > Theodoxus fluviatilis. Next base: position 123,023 of record JAWQFJ010002302.1, read on the forward strand.
TGACCATCTCTGCCATATATTAGAATGCACCCATCTAAATACCCAACTGACCATCTAACTGACCATGCTCATCTCAACATATGTTGGGCATATAAGTTAATACTCAACTAACCATCTCTGGCATGTATCAGAATGCATCCATCTAAATACCCAACTGATCATCTAACTGACTGTCTGACTGACCATCTGACTGTCTGACCAACTGAATGACTGTCCAACTGACTGACTGCCCATGCTGCTCATCTCAACATATGTTGGGCATCCAGTCTTTGTCAAGTTAATACTCAACTAACCACCTCTGGCATGTATCAGAATGCACCCATCTAAATACCCAACTGACCATCTAACTGACCATGCTCATCTCTACATATGTTGGGCATCCAGTCTTTGTCAAGTTAATACTCAACTGACCATCTCTGGCATGTATCAGAATGCACCCATCTAAATACCCAACTGACCATCTGACTGACCATCTGACTGACCACCCTAGTGACCAAAGCACTGACCTGCATCCTGGACCTGCAGTTCCTGGACTCCCTCCATGGGCGTCTCTTCCTCTATGCCGCCGGCGTACGTCTCCCCTGCACCATCTGTGTACTGCAGCACCTGTGGTCAAACAAGACCTGGTCACTATGGCAACTAGCAGTGCTAGAGAAACTGTGTGTGCAATAGCATCCACGCCATATGAGTAACTAGCACGTAGATGGCGGCCATTTTTCTGTTTGATTGGAGGAGGTGTGTGATGGTGTTCTTTGGGGGACAGATGTGGCATGTGGCGATCTGTGTTTTTGTGCATGGGTTGTAACAAGATCGTCAAGGGCGATATGAATACATAATTGGATCTGAATGGAGATCTGTTTTTTTGCATGGGTTGTAACAAGATCGTCAAGGGCGATATAAATACATAATTGGATCTGAATGTGGAGATCTGGTTTTTTGCATGGGTTGTAAGAAGATCGTCAAGGGCGATATAAATACATAATTGGATCTGAATGTGGCAATGTTTTTTTGCATGGGTTGTAACAAGATCGTCAAGGGCGATATGAACACATAATTGGATCTGAATGTGGCGATCTGTTGGTTTTTTTTGCCTGGGTTTAACAAGATCGTCAAGGGCGATATGAATACATAATTGGATCTGAATGTGGCGATCTGTTGTTTTTTTGGCCTGGGTTTAACAAGATCGTCAAGGGCGATATGAATACATAATTGGATCTAAATGTGGCGATCTGGTTTTTTTTTGCATGGGTTTAACAAGATTTTCAAGGGCGATATGAATACAAGATTGGACCTGAAAGGTCTGACCGTTCCAATGCCTTTGATAGCCTCGTAGACTGCTTGGAGCCACCCCTGACTGAGCTACTGGAGCAGGCCCCAAAAGCCCAGCAGCCAGGGGTTCCAGCTGATGAGGGGGGCATCGAGTAGCCCTGGCCATATGTTGCTCTCAAGTATTTCTCAACTGATGCTGGGCATCAGCTATGCATATGTGCCACATCTACCTCTGTCGTGGATGTAGAAGAACATGCATATGTGCCACATCTACCTCTGTCATGGATGTAGAAGAACATGCATATGTGCCACATCTACCTCTGTCATGGATGTAGAAGAACATGCAAGTCTCAGTTCTGCAGAGGTCAACCGTCTCTGCGAGACCTGGCTTGACACTTCCATGCTGCACTAAGACAGGCCCCATTCCTGTCTTGTCATTTCAAATTGCACAGCACAGAACTAAGCTGCGCCAAGTGCTTCACTGCCCAACATTTTACTGGATTGCACTGCTGTATTGTGCTGCATTGATGAGCAGAGTGATAAAAATTCTTGCACTCTAATGCACTGCATTTCACTGCATCATACTGAACTGCATGTTTTGACAGAATGACGAGGCATGCTTGGGCAAAACGTGTGCAGTATGGTATGGCATTGCATGGTGCAGTACTGCCCTGCATATTAGCAGAGCACAACACAAGTTGGTACTGTGATGCACTCTTTTCTGTACATCCTACCACACCCAACAGGTATTCAAGTGGATGTGGAAACCCCTGCAAGCATCAGTCCACATGGCACTCGAATCCAAACACACCTGTATTTCAGCCGTCTGCATGTTGTCCAGCCCAGAGATGTCCGTCACCTGGACATGGTGACGAATGCGCAGGTGTCGCTTGAGATCAGAGAGGTTGCCAAACAGGTACTCGCAGCTGACGCATTTGTAGACGCGGGAGTCGCACACCGCAGGGACTGCTCCCTTGCTCTCTCTGGAGGTGGCGGTGGCGGCTGCTCCCTGGCCTGGGTACTGCAGTCCCTGTTGGAATCACACACAGAATGAATGGATGAATGAATGAACAAACGAATGAATGAATGAATGAATGAAATGTTACAGCCTACCGGCCCTTTGAGGCTATGTAAGGCCAATGATCACAAAATCAATAGAGCCGGTTTGAGTAAGAGCAAGTCAAATCATTATTTCCTTTGTCATTCGCTTCAGTACAAACCACACAGGGAGATGCAGTGGGTCTATCCTTCAATACAAACCACACAGGGAGATGGTCTATCCTTCAATACAAACCACACAGGGAGATGCAGTGGGTCTATCCTTCAATACAAACCACATAGGGAGATGCAGTGGGTCTATCCTTCAGTACAAATCACACAGGGAGATGCAGTGTGTCTATCCTTCAATACAAATCACACAGGGAGAAGCAGTGTGTCTATCCTTCAATACAAATCACACAGGGAGAAGCAGTGTGTCTATCCTTCAGTACAAATCACATATGGAGAAGCAGTGTGTCTATCCTTCAGTACAAATCACACAGGGAGATGCAGTGTGTCTATCCTTTAATACAAATCACACAGGGAGAAGCAGTGTGTCTATCCTTCAATACAAATCACACAGGGAGAAGCAGTGTGTCTATCCTTCAATACAAATCACACAGGGAGATGCAGTGTGTCTATCCTTTAATACAAATCACACAGGGAGAAGCAGTGTGTCTATCCTTCAGTACAAATCACAAGGGGAATTCACACACAGTGTCGGCCAAAATGTCAGTGGACATTTTTATCGTGTAATGTTGCCACCTTCCTCCTTCCTTTGCTGCCATTCCCAAACCAACTTTATCATTAGCTAGACCAAGCTGCTTCCTGTCATGTCTCCCTCCTCTCACTCATGGCTAAAAAGTGAGACGTCGAGTGATGACCACAGGGAAGAGGGTTTTTTTTCCCCCAGTTTCCCACATTCAGAACAATGAGTGTGAGAAAAAGAACTGGAGAGCAGGTCCACGTGTTTGATGGGAAGCAGGGGAGGGTGTGGGAATGGCAGCAAAGGCACAGTGCAGCCCTATGTGACATTCTGCGTTCAGCATGTCTGGAGCCCACCAGGCACACAGGTGTCTGACAGCTTATCATTCAGTAAAGAAACTTCATTGATCTTCCCTTAACTTCAAATTCTCCTTTTTTTTCTCTGTGCTTACAGTCTGGTGGCAAGCTATATTTCTCCACATCCAGCATCAATGAAAGCAAAAGGAACTGTGTTTGTATTTGTGTTTACCACTGGACATCTTTTGATGTAAAAAGTATCCCTAATCTAAAACATTCCTACTCACGTTACACCCATGCATGCAGAAATAACTCACAAGATATTTTTCAAGTGATGGGTGAAAGAACAATATCTAGTTGCAGTCCAAAAGATAATTAAAGGTAGCAGTTTCACAAGCCAACTTTTTCCCCCTCTTTTCAAATTTTATTTCCAGCAAAGTTTTCAAATGTCAAATTATCACAATATAATTCTATATGTATCATATCCAAACTCTGTATTTTGAACTGTTTGGGTCGTCGGCCTCAATAAAGTATTTCTCGGGGGGGGGGGGGGGGGGGGGGGGGGGGGGGGAACAAACATATCATCCACATTTAGATCTCAGACGACTTTTCCCTTTACACCCGATTCTTAAATCACTGGATCAATTCCTTGTGCATGCCAACAAACAGCCAGACAGACAGGATGCAAACATGAGAGGTCAGGGAGCAGCACCATCTCCATTCTCTGGGAAGTATTCCAATGCTGGCTCACAGCCACATCAAGAGTTGACTGTACCATACTACACCTTTACTGAGGTCAACAGTGCCTGGCTTTACCAATGATAGCTGGGACTGAAGACATTATCACTAGGAACTGTATGCTGTGGTGCAGAGTGTAATATACAGCAGGAGATGCTCAGTGCTCCCTCGTCGGCTGGAATTCCCAGCTGTTGGGCTTTGAGTGCTACTCCAGAATCTCACATAACCCTTCCTTGTGTGGTGGGTCTGCCTGCTCCAGAAAGCAGTAAACTGAGCTGAACATGCAGTCACAGCATTTTGCCACACCACCCTGAAGCTGTGTCAACTTGCTGCCATGTTTGTCAGTTTTGCTTGGTTTGTCGTCCGTCCCCATCTTGGAGACCCCTGGAAGTGGACCCCCCTGGAGACCCCTGGAAGGGGACCCCCCCTGGAGACCCCTGGAAGTGGACCCCCCCTGGAGACCCTTGGAAGTGCACCCCCCCTGGAGACCTCTGGAAGTGCACCCCCCCTGGAGACCCCTGGAAGTGGACCCTCCTGGAGACCCCTGGAAGTGGACCCTCCTGGAGACCCCTGGAAGTGGACCCCCCTTGGAGATCCCTGGAAGTGGACCCCCCTGGAGACCCCTGGAAGTGGACCCCCCTGGAAGTGGACCCCCCCTGGAGACCCCTGGAAGTGGACCCCCCTGGAGACCCCTGGAAGTGGACCCCCCTGGAAGTGGACCCCCCCTGGAGACCCCTGGAAGTGCACCCACCTTGTGTGCCCTGGAGTAGTGGATCTTCATGTAGCCCAGAGTGTTGGCCGAGTAGTCACAGACCTGGCACTGGAACCGCTTCACGATGTCATGGGTCTCCATGTGGCGCTTCAGGTGGCTGCGCTGCGTGGCTTCGTATGGACACCTGTAATTATTGGACAAGAGCTCTCACTGACCCGACAGAATGAGGATGTGTGTATTGGACAAGAACACACACTGACCTGACAGAATTAAGATGGACACCTGTGTATATTGGACAACATACTCTGACCTGACAGAATGAAGAATGACACCTGTAATTACTGGACAAGAACATACTCTGACCTGACAGAATGAAGATAGACACCTGTAATTACTGGACAAGAACATACTCTGACCTGACAGAATGAAGATAGACACCTGTAATTACTGGACAAGAACATACTCTGACCTGACAAAATGAAGATAAGCACCAGTAATAACTGGACAAAAACATACTCTGACCTGGCAAAACGAAGATGGACACCTGCAATTACTGGACAAGAACATACACTGACCTGACAGAATGAAGATGGACACCTGTTTGTACAGGACAAGAACATACACTGACCTGACACAATGGAGGGTCAACAAGGCTTTGATGCAACAAAAGTTACCTAATTAGTCATGTCCATGTGGCAAATCTGCCATAATGAAGGCTGAAGTCAAGGCTATGTATGGACGTCTAGATGTATCAAAAGTTACCTATTAGTCATGACCATGTGGCAATCTGCCATAATGAAGGCTGAAGTCAAGGCTATGTATGGACGTCTAGATGTATCAAAAGTTACCTATTAGTCATGTCCATGTGGCAATCTGCCATAGTGAAGGCTGAAGTCAAGGCTATGTATGGACGTCTAGATGTACCAAAAGTTACCTATTAGTCATGTCCATGTGGCAATGTGCAATAATGAAGGCTGAAGTCAAGGCTATGTATGGACGTCTAGATGTATCAAAAGTTACCTATTAGTCATGTCCATGTGGAAATCTGCCATAGTGAAGGCTGAAGTCAAGGCTATGTATGGACGTCTAGATGTACCAAAAGTTACCTATTAGTCATGTCCATGTGGCAATATGCCATAGTGAAGGCTGAAGTCAAGGCTATGTATGGACGTCTAGATGTATCAAAAGTTACCTATTAGTCATGACCATGTGGCAATCTGCCATAGTGAAGGCTGAAGTCAAGGCTATGTATGGACGTCTAGATGTATCAAAAGTTACCTATTAGTCATGTCCATGTGGCAATCTGCCATAATGAAGGCTGAAGTCAAGGCTATGTATGGACGTCTAGATGTATCAAAAGTTACCTATTAGTCATGTCCATGTGGCAATCTGCCATAGTGAAGGCTGAAGTCAAGGCTATGTATGGACGTCTAGATGTATCAAAAGTTACCTATTAGTCATGTCCATGTGGCAATCTGCCATAATGAAGGCTGAAGTCAAGGCTATGTATGGACGTCTAGATGTACCAAAAGTTACCTATTAGTCATGTCCATGTGGCAAATCTGCCATAATGAAGGCTGAAGTCAAGGCTATGTATGGACGTCTAGATGTATCAAAAGTTAATCGATCAACTGTGTTCAGACAGTGACCAGTCAGAATGCAGAGTCAAGTGGACATGATAATGATGATGACTATGAACATGATGATGATGACTATGAACATCATGATGATGACTATGATGATGATGATGATGATGATGATGATGATGATGATGATGACGATGACGACGATGATGATAACTGAATGATTCATTGATCATGATTTGAATGATGATGATTATGACCATAATGATAAATTCACAAATGAAAAATGAACAATGAACAAATATGATTTTGAAAGAAAAGAAAGGAAAGGGAGAAAGAGGAAGGAGGAGGGGGCAGGACAGAATAAAGAAAAAGAAAGTTGGATGGAAAAAAAGAAAGAAAACAAGAAGGGCAAAGCCCATACGACTCACATGCTTGACCTTGACCTTTATATGACCTTGACCTTCAGGTGACCTTCAAGGTCAAGGTCAAACAACTAAACCTACCAATGACATCATACACGAAGAAATGCTTTACACATTTTTCCTACCAAAATACATGTGACCTTGACCCAAGGTCAAGGTCATCCAAGGTCATGCAACACAAAGCTGTTAATTCAAGACATAGGAAGCACAATGGTGCTTATTGGCACTTTCTACCATGAGATATAGTCACTTTTAGTGGTTCACTACCCCATTTTGGTCACATTTCATAAGGGTCAAAGTGACCTTGACCTTGATGATATGTGACCAAATGTGTCTCATGATGAAAGTATAACATGTGCCCCACATAATTATTAAGTTTGAAACAGTTTTATCTTCCATAGTTCAGGGTCAAGGTCACTTCAAAATATGTATACAATCCAACTTTGAAGAGCTCCTGTGACCTTGACCTTGAAGCAAGGTCAACCAAACTGGTATCAAAAGATAGGGCTTGCTTTGACCTATTTACCACTTGTAGCTAAGGTCGCCATTCTCAATAACGTGGGAGAAAATTGGGAAAATGTGAAAAATGACTGTTTTTGAGACCACATTTATGGCTCCTGTGACCTTGACCTTGAAGCAAGGTCAAGTCACTATGTATGTTTTTTGAGGCCTTGTCATCATACACCATCATGCCACATTTGGTGTTGATAGACTTAATAGTCTCCGAGAAAAATCCAACGTTTAAGTTTTTTACGGACGGACGCCCGGACGCCCGGACGCCCGGACGGACGGACGACACGGCTCAGTACATAGACTCACTTTTGCTTCGCATGTGAGTAAAAAATGGAGGAAGGCAAGAATAAAAGGAGAGAAGAGAACAAGCAGGGGAAGACAGGGGGAGGAAAAAAGGAAAGAATAACGACAACATGAATGAAGATTACGACAATATGAATGAAGATTACGACAATATGAATGAAGATCACGACAATATGAATGAAGATCATGACAATGATCACAACTACTCATACAATGATAATGATGAGCGCACTTGAACATTCAAGACAAATCCAGAATACCGCCACGCATCCCCTCTCTCTCTCCTCACCTGTCACACTTGAACATTCAAGACAAATCCAGAATACCGCCACGCATCCCCTCTCTCTCTCCTCACCTGTCACACTTGAACATTCAAGACAAATCCAGAATACCGCCACGCATCCCCTCTCTCTCTCCTCACCTGTCACATTGAACATTCAAGACAAATCCAGAATACCGCCACGCATCCCCTCTCTCTCTCCTCACCTGTCACACTTAAACAGCTTGCCCTCCTTGTGCGAGCGCACATGCCATCGCAGAGCAGTCTTGGACTTGTACTTCTTGTTGCACTCGGTGCAGGCAAAGGGCTTCTCGGAGCTGTGCCTCAGCATGTGTGCCTGCAGGTTGTTCTTGCTTCGGCAAGCGTAGGGACACAGCATGCACTTGAAAGGCTTGATGTTCTTGTGGATCCAAATGTGCTTCTGCAGCTCAGAGTTGGCACGGATGAAGACTCGGTCACAGTAGGGACACTTGTAGGAGTGCCGGCCTGCAATAATGAGACGAGTGTGGGGTGTGGTGTAGTGTAGTGCGGTGGGAGTGAAGATGGGAGTGAGAGAGTAAGAGTGTGTGTGTGTGTGTGTGTCTGAGTGTGTGTATGAGTGTGTGCATGTGTGTGTGTGTGTGAGTGTGTGCAAGAGTCTGTGCATGTGTGTGTGTGTGTCTGAGTGTGTGTATGAGTGTGTGTGCGAATGTGTGCGAATGTGTGCGAGTGTGTGTGAATATGTGTGTGTGCGTGTGTGTGTGTGTGTGTGTGTGTTTGTGTAAAAGAGTGTGTGCATGTGTGTACATGTGTGGGTGAGTGTGCATACTTGTATGTATGTTTTTAAGAGTGTGTGCATGTATGCACATTTGTGTGCGTGTGTGTGTGAGTGTGTGTGTGTGTGTGTGTAACACACGCTGATCACAAGGTACATATCCCCTTCTCTATTTAAATGGCAAAACAGAAAATGCAAGAACGTCACCCATATGCAAATGTGAAGAGTCAGAGCAGAAAACAGATGGTGTCTATGCAAGTAATGTGGTTCATATCATTTAACGGCAGGATCCCAGATCACAAGCAGAATGTCTAGAAGTTTTACTTCAGTCATTAACATATCTAAGGTAAAAGTCCCACATTGCCACACATCATACCTTGCTGCTGTTCCCTTACCACCCCTGGTCTCCAGGTAAGCCCCAGCTACTCTCTCAAACTCAATTCTAAATCTAGCAATCATGTGACAAACTTGGGGCACAGATGCCCGTTGTTCCGCACATGGTTGCTAACTTTAGAACAACTGTGTGAGTGGGAAACTTCAAGAGCATGTCCACACCCAGGCTGACAGTAAGGGAATGGCAGCATAGGCCGAGATCATTGACATGGGACTCTATGCATTTACAGGCAGTTACTCCTGCTTCCCTCAAACTCCCTCTTTGCCCTCGGCACAAGTCAGACCTACCCATCTTGCCCTGGGACTTGTGGCGGAATCCCGTCAGGTTCTCCAGGTCGGTGCGACTCATTCCTGGGTGCTCGCTCAAGATGTGCGTCCGCAGCAACCGCATGCTGCACAAACAGGCACAGTGCATGGGTAAGCAAATCAAAAGTGGAGGCCTGGGTGCATCAATAGAGATCTATATGCTGAATTTTCTGCACATGCAAAACAGCTCTATACCCACATCACTCAAACCATGTGACACCTTCCCGTGCACACAGGTGCTGCTAGGGGCTGGCTGTGCAAGTGCTTCTGGAGGAGAAACAGACTCCAACACAAAAAACACAAAGACCGCAGCAGTCTACATGACGAGGGAGGTGTCTTCACAGAACACGCTGTATGAAGAAGTGCGGGGGATTGAATCCACACTTAGCGTGATTGTGGTCAATCTGCAGGCAGCCATGTCATCTGCTCCCATTCAAACCCTGCACTCTGGACATTCAGCCAGCTTTCCATAGCATTCAGCAATGCCTTACTTTCTTTCTTATGTTAAACGTAAAAGGTAACGAGTGATTTTATATAGCAGCTCATCACTCATGTTTGGGTCTCAAACTGTTTTACACTTTACCCCCTGATCACAGAGCCGCTTGATCAATCCTTCACGGGCACCTGATGACACATACATTTACAGACAGATTAATCGCTCACAGATACCAGCACCAACTCCACTACCTGGGGACTATTCCAACCTGATGCTGGCTAAAGTCTTCACACTAAGGTTAATTGCACTACAATATGCCGGTGCTGCCCACACAGGTATCCATTTTACTCCTGGATGGGGAGAAGCAATAGGAGTTAAGTATCTTGCTCAATGGTGCAACTCTGGAAACTGCAAGCTTTGAACTCGGAGAAGCTTCCAGAGACGGGCCACACTAGTGGACTAGTCCGAGGAGAGGGGTGTGAGAAAGACAGCCATGCTGGCGGGTCAAACAAACTAGCAGGTCACAACATCTGATTGGCTGAGCTTTTATGAATTTTTTTAATATCTTGAGATTCTTTTGTCACTCTGTGTGTGAATCACTGCAAATTGACTGTGCTATAACGGACCAAGATCCCTTGCCTGTCAGATGCCGAGGCCCGCTAGCTTGTGTGGCCCGCCTGCTTGGCTGTCTTTCCCACACCCCTCTCCTCCAACAATTCCACCAGTGTGGCCCGTCTCCGGAAGCTTTTCCTTGAACACCTCACCCAACAGCATTAAGCGACTACAGGTTAAACTCTCATCCCTAACATCCCAACACTGCAGCGCAGCCAACCACCATGACCACATACAAAATGCACACCTGTCAAATCTGTTCTTGCACTCAGGACACTCAATGCCGGTGGACCCCAGGTGCTTGACACGGTGGTTGAAGAGCTGGGTGCGGGAGTGAGCCACGAACTGGCAGTCGGCGCATGGGAAGGTCAGCTTCTTGTGCTCTCGGTCGTCGTGACGCTTCAGGTTGTCCTTGGTGGCTGCACGGTAGCTGCACTTGGTGCAGGCAAATGGCTTGTCGCCTGTGTAGAGCAAGAATGGAACAGTTTGACTGAAAGAATGAATAGTAAACAACAATAACAACAAACCCTTCCTATACGTGTTAGCACTGAAGCATTTTCAATGAAAGCAGTGTGGAGTTTGCAAATGCTGGTCATTTGTAGCAAGAGGAGAGATATGTGTAGGGAGTCTTCTGCAAATAGTGAGTGGATCACAGCGAGGGATGGATGGATGGATGGTTGGGTGGATGGACGGACGGACGGACGGACAGATGGACGGTGTTGTACAGCCTACCAGCCTTTGTAGGCTTTGTAAGGCCATTGATCCTGAAAATCACTAGGATAGTTTAGAGTAAACGCAAATTAATAATCACAATGTCCCTAGTTATTTGCCTCGTACAAATCACATAGGGAGACGCGGTGGGTCTATTCTGACCCTCAACCCACAGGGGGAGGAATACAGTGATCCTTATTCCATTCCCTGATGTTGTGTTGCTTTTGCCTTTTGTAAATATACTACATTAATAACTACCAGTTGCTGTACAGTAAATACATTTCATCCTACTGTAGACTGTAATGAATCCTATAGAAATGAATGCAGTTTGAAAACATGCATGGGACTGAAATAATCTTTTGTAATTTTGATTGACTGTGAAGTATTGTGCTGCATGGAACAAAAATGTAGTGGTGAGAATAGAGGACAGTAAAGTGTGTGCTCTGTCTATATTCATTTCTTTTCAATCTCTCTCAATGACAAAATTGTTTCTTGAAAATAGCCACACACACAAATTGTTATTGACTCTTTTTCTCACATTTTGGAGAACACCAAATGCCAGCAGACTGTTTGTGTAAGAAAAGATTACCTTGCACAAGATGCTTATCACTTTGAGCTCTTCAATTTTTTAAATATTTTTTTAATATGTTTATTAATGAAAAAGTGGATACATTATTGAAAATACACACACAAACACACACAAATATTAACTAATTTTAACTAATGAGAGAGATCTCCTTCTGTGCAAAATCGAAAATGAAGGAGTAACTCCACAGCTCTTCAAATTATATTACCCTGTCTCTCTCTCTCTGGCATCGCACACTCGGGAGACCATTAGTGCACCTCATGGAGGTATGTCATTTTTAGTGGGGCCTCCGCAGCGCTGGCTGTCCACAAAAACATAATCCAACAAACATCTTCCACTCGGACTCCAAACACGCCTACCTGTGTGAGTGCGGACGTGAGGCTCATAGTCGGCCTTGCTGTAGAAAAGCCGCCCACAAAACTCGCACTCCTCGTTGCCAAACGTCTCCCGCATCTTGTGGAAGATCTTGAGGTTGAGCCGCTGGTAGCCCAGCCTGTCTATGACCTCGGTGAGACTGGCACGGACGCAGTCGTCCAAGGACAGGGATGGGTCTTGTCCAACCCCCTCCCCCTCCCCCTCCTCCTGCTCCTCCTCTTCAGGCACGGCACTTCCTGGATTTGGGGGTAGAGGGTCCTCCTGAAAGTGAGAAGTCTTTTTATGCACATGAAAATACATACATGGTAGCTTCTTTTGCTGCTTAGGGCTGCCCATGGCTGAGCTACTGGAGTAGGCCCCGAAAGCCCAGCAGTCCATAGCTGAGCTACTGGAGTAGGCCCCGAAAGCCCAGCAGTCCATAGCTGAGCTACTGGAGTAGGCCCCGAAGGCCGAGCAGCCAGGGGTTCCAGCTGATGAGAGAGTTTGCTCCAGCTATGTGCTACGCTTTGAACTATGCAGCATATTAATATTAATGCTACTGAATCTGACCTAACCACAATCTGATAAACAGAAGAGAAAAAGAAAGTAATTTTCAGGAAAGTCTCTGAGAGAAAAATGCAAGTTGTTCATGGAAACTGGGATGCGTACACTGGTAAATGAACTATAAATCTTATTCAGTATTACAAGACTGGAACATACACATACACTTACAAACACACACACACACACACTCACACATACACATACATACACATACATACACACACGAACACACAAACACACACACACTCAACCAGCATACAAGTACAAGCTGAAAATTCAATTTCAAACACATAAGCTCTAAGATAACAAAACAATTTTAAAAACCTGACACACATGCTATCTTACTTCCCCCATCATCTGCCTCAACTCAACACCCAACCAATGATGATTTCTTCCCTCAATACAATCAATTATAAACTATACACGTTAACTATTATCTGCCGGACCCAGGACTGAACCACTTACCTCATCATCGAGATCGTCAGGGCCATTTGTGCTCTGCACAGCACAGTCAGTCATTGTGACCCTGACAACATCAGTCTCTGGGTTGTCGATGTAGACCTCCCCGATTTTGGGCTCATCTGGGGTCAGACTCAGGTTGTTGTCCTCAGAGGTCACAGTGAGGTTGTTTTCAGAGGGAAGCATGAGGTTGTTGTCCTCCGAGGTGAGAGAGAGGTTGCCGTCTGAGGCTAGAGTGATGTTGCCATCCTGACTCGCCATCACCTCCACGCTGGAGGCGGGTTCCACCACCTCCATGGAGACTATCTCCTCCACAGAGCCTCCCTCTGACATGCTGACCATCTCTCCCAGGACAGGCTTCTCCGTGGCGTCTTGGGTTTCTTCCGACATCTCCACCTCTTGGACTCCGTCCTCGGGCTCCGTTTTGACCACATCACCCTGAATCAGGTTTTGAGACACTGCAGTGCTGTCCAGCATGCCATCTGCAGAGCTGGTTGACGGTTCCGACGCCTGGCCTACAAGGGAAGTGCCAATGTCAGAGAGCATGGCGTTGGCTGTGGCGGTAGTCATGGTCATCTCGGCATCACCCTGGGAAAGCAGGTCTCCTGGAGCTTCGGTCTCCATTCCTTGTGAAGCGGAGGCAGCAGCAGCAGAGGCAGCATCAGCAGTAGCAGCAATGGCAGCGGAGGAGAGCTCTGGTGGGAGGTTGACATGAGCATCTTCCGAGTGCAGGAGGCCGTGGTCAGGTTCAGGCAAGTAGAGGCTGTTATTGATGCAGTTCTCGAAGACACGATCGCACATCTCTGTGTCATCCTGGTACATGGAGTAGAAAAAGCCAAGTAAAAATGCAGATCACCGATCGAGTGTGATTGTTTAGAGGTGAAACCGTTCACTTTTTTGTGTCAAAAATAAATATAGAGCAATTTTCTGAAGAAAAAAAAATTTGTGATGGAATTTTTTTTGTTTTCGCATTGTTAATGTATATAAGTGAAAGAATCTGAAAAGCATACAGCTTCAAGTAATGCCCACATCTCTAAATACTGTGAATTATGGTGACAATCATCATCAGCACATAATTATAAAGAAATCTGTCTCCTAACAGAAGGCCTAATGTGAACCTCCTTTTAAAATGCCTCGCCAGTGCTAGCCAGAAAGCAACAAGAAACTGACAAAGACAATTATATCACAGCAAATAAACAGTTACATTACATTACTAATGCACATCACAGTGCATATACTTATTTTTTAGTGATAAATTGGCCATACCCACTTTTTAAATGCCTTAAAGATAACATTTCTACCAGGAATGGCAAGCATGTATTTTTAAATCTTCTAACTCTCCATGTAATGAATCACACATTTATAAAAAAAGTTTCATTCATGCATTGCTAATTAATCTGCTATGTTGAATGATAAATCTTGGCTTGTAAACTCCAGAATGAAGTTATTTCTATCTAAGTAGGTGTAACTTCCCATCACACAAGCTTCTAAAAACCCATCATGATTTGAGCACAAGTGAAACTCAACAGAAAAGACCCACATAATGCAACACAAACACAAAACATACAAATCACACAACATACAACAAAACATACACTTCACGGCACACAGTTTTTGCAGAGCTTAGACACGAGGCAGACAAACTGTCGGAGGCATAGCACAAATTAAACTCTGAAAGGATGCCGTTATCAACAATAATTACACAGAAGAAAACAAAAATCCTGAAATAATCAGAACAGATAGACAGTCAAGAAAATGTGTCAGGAAGACATATACAGCATCACAACAGCAGCAACAATGAAACAACAATAATAACAAATACACTGAAGCAAACAACACTTGAAGGGCTCAGAGAAGAGGAGATAAATCAAATAATTATTTCAAGGAACAGAATAAAGTACAATGCCAGCATTAATAACAACAACAACCAGTTGCAACAATACACTGAGAATGAGGCACAAAAACACTCACAGTGTTTAGAGGAGAAGTGAATAAACAGCTGTTTCAGGGTCAACAATGCTGCACAAACAACAACAAGATCAACAACAACAACAACTGGCAACAACAACAAGATCAACAACAACAACTGGCAACAACAAAGTGGCACAGAAGCAGACATACCTTGACTTGCTCAGACGAGAGGAGGTATATGAGCTGTTACAAGAGAGAATACTGCACAACACAGCAACAACACAATGACACACAGCAAACACACTCACACACTTTGAGGTGCTCAAAGACACACCAACAACAACAACAACCAAAGGAAACACATCATGGCAAACTAACTTTGCAGAGCTCAGAATGAAGGCAGCTGAACTATCTGGTGCATGGTGAAGAAGCAACTCTGAAAGAGCACTAACATCACACAACACTCTCAGCTGTGGAAACATGCTCAAATAATTGGAGTGGCAGGAGCAGTCAAAGAGGTTCTTCAGAGAAAACAACAAAGCACAACAACAAATAACAAGCAACAACAACAAACAACATCAAGCGACAACACTACCGCAAACAACATCAAAGCAAAAGTCCATGGACATGTCAATGTACACACTCACACACGCACGCACACACACACACACACACACCTTGAAGTGTTCCGAGGACAGGTGGTCAAACAGACGGACGGTGGAGAGGAAGACAGCCTGGCAGGTGGCACAGCGGTAGATGACGCGGTGTTTTTGGTAGTGCTTCTCCAGGTACACGCGTCGGCTGGCCGTGTAGTCGCACAGCTCGCAGTGTTGGATGTTGGGCATGTCCTTGATGTCGTGCACAAATAGGTGTCGGTCGCGGTCCATCTTTTTCTTGAACCTGCAGTCACATGCACAGTCACATGAGGTGAATGATTATTAGTCACATTCTTGATGCTACATTCAATAATCCTAACTTTCATTTCATTTCATAATCAATATCAGCAGAAGTAGCAAGCAGCCGTTTGTCACAATGGTAGTGGTGCCTTGTGAGGTCAGGGCTTTAAGACAGGAGATGGCGGGGGAGTCCTGATCTGGCATAGCAATATCTACCTCACTTTCCACAGGAAAAACTCAGAGGGCAAAGAGAAAGTTGTGGAAATTTTTCCAGAGACAGGCCACTCTAATGGACTCATCCAACGCAAGGGGTGTGTGAAAGACAGCCACGCTGGCGGGCCTCCAAACTAGCAGTCCACAGCATCTGAATGGCAAGCAATCTTGGTCAGTTCATCCACAATTGATTCTCAGCGATTCACACACAGAATGACAAAAGAATCTGAAGATTCGGAAAAAACTTCGTAAAAATGCAGCCAATTGGATGCTGTGGACTGCCAGCTTAGCTGTCTTTCCCACATCCCTCTCCTCGTACGACTCCACTAGTGTGGCCCGTCTCTGGAAGCTTTTCCAAAGTTACAATCTGCTCTGCCTCCTCCAGCTCCTCTTGTCCCCCGTCTGCCAGTTCCTTGCAACTCCACCCCTCCTGATTTCCTCTTTGACAGTGTCTTTCCAACTGCTCAGTCATCAGTGAGGCATTTGCAGCTGTCTATGGTGGTGCCTATCTTAGGTTGTTTTTCCATTCATATCTGGACAGAGCAACAAGAGACTAACCAATCAGCATGAAGAACTTGACCAAAACTGTGTCCTGACCGGTTAAATAAGATAGCTACCATAGCAAAGAAGGTATAAACATCCCTCAATCAAAGCAGGCCTTCAAAGGGTGTAGAAACGGGCATTCGGTAGGAGCATGCAAGAGATGTCCATGTACACTGCCACAATGCTTCCCAGGCACCACTACCCCCATTCAATGGGCTGTCTGCCTACTGAATAAACTCAATCATTTATTTGTTCAATCTCTATAGCAAAGCTGTGGGAGGGAAATTGGTCTGGACCCTTTAGCAAGACAGCCATACAGAAAGTCTTTGGACCTGAAAACAACCTCCATATGGCGGACATGTTTCCCTGCCATTTCAGGCGTCTCTAGCCCAAAAGGAGGAGCATACTGAGACCGATAATCTTCCCCATTCCTCTGTGTGGGAAGTTAGATGTGTACAGAACTGTGTGGGAAGTTAGATGTGTACAGAAGTGAAATTGCAGTGCAAGTAAGTACTACATTCTTACCTGCGATTGCAAACATGACACTGGTGGATGACATTGGAACCTCTTGACTGGCTCCGCACCTGAGGAAGAAAAAGAAACTTGTTTACTTCAAGGTACAGTTATATTGACAGCCACACAAACCAAATGGGGAAAAAAGTCTTAATTAAAAAGGAAGCACAGGGAAATGAAACTTGCAAAGTCAAAGAAGAAATAAAATCAACTAGGAAAAAAAGACACACAAATACATATGCATTTGAATTCACATACATACACAGGCATGCTTACAAACATTGACAGACACATGAAAACTCTCTCTCTCTCTCTCCCTCCCTCTCTCTCTCTCTCTCTCTCTCTCTCTCTCTCTCTCTCTCCTCTCCTCTCTCTCTCTCTCTCTCTCTCTCTCTCTCTCTCTCTCTCTCTCTCTCTCTCTCTCTCTCTCTCTCACACACACACACACACACACACACACATACATTCTCTCTCTTCTATACACACATATACACAAACATGCGCATACAGACACACATACACACACACATACACACACACACTCACTCACAAACACACACACACAAACACACACACGCACAAACACACACACACACACACACACACACACACACACACACACACACACACTCTCTCTCTCACACACCTGGAAATATGATGTATGCATTATTTTTGTGTTGCATTATTTGTAATGGGCTGGAGGCCCTTTCAATAAGAGTTCAGTTCAGTTCAGTTCAGTTCTCTCTCACCTGGAAGCGGGTCAGGTATTCGCGTCCACGCCGAGTGTTGGCATGGTACTTGCGGACGTGGTTGATGAGGGACTTGGTGGTGTTGTAGTCCTTGCGACACAACTCACACTGCTGCCTCACGGAGCTGTGCGTGGCCTCATGTTCCACCAGGTGGCTCTTGTTCACCGTCTTGAAGTCGCACTTGTCACAGCGGTAGTACTGGCCTGTGTGCTTCCTCATGTGGGTGTACAGATTGCCTGCGGACAGCACAAAGTTGGATAAAGTATGCTTCCTCGTGTGGGTGTACAGATTGCCTGCGGACAGCACAAAGTTGGATAAAGTGTGCTTCCTCGTGTGGGTGTACAGATTGCCTGCGGACAGCACAAAGTTGGATAAAGTATGCTTCCTCATGTGGGTGTACAGATTGCCTGCGGACAGCACAAAGTTGGATAAAGTGTGCTTCCTCGTGTAGGTGTACAGATTGCCTGCAGACAGCACAAAGTTGGACAAAGTATGCTTCCTCGTGTAGGTGTACAGATTGCCTGCGGACAGCACAAAGTTGGATAAAGTATGCTTCCTCGTGTGGGTGTACAGATTGCCTGCGGACAGCACAAAGTTGGACAAAGTATGCTTCCTCATGTGGGTGTACAGATTGCCTGCGGACAGCACAAAGTTGGATAAAGTATGCTTCCTCGTGTAGGTGTACAGATTGCCTGCGGACAGCACAAAGTTGGATAAATTTAAGAAATTTAAACTAATTTCTATGTTTTCTTGACATACTTACCAGTAGACAACTCATAGGTATATGACCTTTCACCTCGAAAAAAGATTTGCATAAATCTTCCCCACCCACGTGGCCACCCCATAAGCCAATGAAGTGGCTTCATCCATAGCGTCATAGCCAGTGAAAGGGAGGCAACTCTCACCATTTCCCGCGCATGCGCTCAGATACCAGGGATCTGGCCACGTGGCCTCACTTTCGACAACACACCGAGACTGGTGAAGATGCACAAAAAATGGGGAGGAGGGTGGGAAAAATAATGTTGTCTACTGGTAAGTATGTCAAGAAAACATAGAAATTAGTTTAAATTTCTTAAAGTTTTCTATCCATACTGACCAGTAGACAACTCATAGGTATGATTACCCCAGCGGGAGGCGGGTGTGCATCCACGCAACAGAACGGGCGACTAATCACCACTCAAAGGCGAACAGCCGAACCCGCCACAACCAACTTGTGACGCCAAAGGTGTCATCCAGACGACGGACGCGAACGTCACGCAGTTAGTGATGCGTGAAAACGCAGTCACTGCGCCAGAACGCCGCCCTCATGAGATGAGCCAGCGATACATTCTTGGCAAAAGCCACAGAGGTCGCCACTTGCGAATCCCATGAGTCCTGGAAGCACCAACCGAAGGCAGCCGGTTCGCATTCCTATACGCCTCCGTGATCAAAAGACGAATCCAGGAGGAAATGGAAGTCTTCGATATCCGCCGTGACCAATTTTCAAGGGAAGAAAAAAGCCTACGTCGGCGAAAACGACGAGACTGAGTCCTGGCCAAGTAAACTTCAGTGCACGGACCGGACAGTTGACACAATCAGGCTCGTACGGATCGACGATAGAGTAGAGACTCTTAATCTCAATACTCTGACAGTCGGAAAGAGCACTCTGATTCTTGCAACGAAACTCCGGAACGAAAGAAAAAGGGAGCATCACGCGAAGAAAAGCCAGCGCACCTAGCCAAAGCTAGAGCCAAGAATGGAACCTAACCGGACGGAAACCGGTGGAACCATACATGGCAAGCGCACAAACGGAGAAGGAACAGAAATCGAAAAACAAACACCAAGTGCCGTAAGATTTCCGCCAACCCCGATGTTCGTAGACCCCGCCTGAACCGCGATCCGTCGATCGCACAGGCGACCGCCGAGAATGCAAGGCTGTCCGAAAATGGAAACGCGCGTAACCCCAGCGCGAACATCATCAACGCTCGACCCGTACAGCGACCCTGGTACCACCCAGCCACCGCTCGATCGTGTCTAATTCCCGACCGGGAGAGGCACGATCGAGCGATAGAGCAGGCATCGAGGCAAACTGACGGTGAAAACGATGCACATCCGAAGCGGATATACCTCGCTCGAGAGCAATCGTCGGATGCGCCTCTACCACCAGAGAAGCGTCAACATCCGATGTGGCTGGATAGAACGCACCACCCACATCAGACTGGGACGCGTAGCCGATGCATGAGGAGGGAGAGGGCCGAAACCATTCTAGTAAACTAGAGATTTCGCCTACCGGCGAAAGTATCTCTAGCACTGTTGACATCACGTGATGGAAGGTTTTCGGCCAATTTATGCAAGCGGAGGTCACACGAGAGGCTTGTGGGATAGCCGATGTGCTCCCTGACATACGCCGTTAAAGTAGTTCTAAGACTATTTCGCACAAAACTCTTAACTTACTCTTGTTGAGACAACAAACAAGCGTTTATTCGATACAATAAAATGTTTGTGTTGAAATGGAAACAAGTTTTTACATCTGAATGATTTTTGTAAAAAGTGGAGAGAAAAATAGTATCACAACGAACTATTTTTGGCGCAAGGCTGTAATGCCAAGGGTCAAGCCTATTACGCATTCATTGCGAACTGTGCCAGAGTCAATACTACTGACTCGGGTTTACAGAATGGGCCGAAACACGACGCCCGGAACCGACCGATGCCCCGTGACCCCGTGTAAGGAAAAACACGGGAGGCGGCAAAGGACGAGCTCCGGAAGGCAGCCGGTCGGATTGCCATCGCAAACGCCCAGAGTCTGCAGACCCATGGGCGCGACGATCAGAACCCCGTACCGGACAGAGCGATCGCGAATCAGAGTCGGACAAATCACGACGGAGATAGAGTCGAGACTCAACGCGCCGCCAACGCAGAGAATCCCGATAAGCACGAACGGGAGAATCCGAGACAGAGAGAAGATCGCGATCTGACATGCGATCGACCGATCCCCGTAGACCGGAGATAGTACACTGATCGAAAACGCAAATCAAGCGATCGTCAGGCACGTATCGCCAAGGGCGAGAATCTCACGTCACAACAAGTGATCGCTGAGACGCCATTATCCACTGAGCGGGACAGAACGCCCCAAACACAAGGCAGCATGCCGATCGAGCCAACGGGGCATAGCCTCCGTGCCATCGAACGCAACGTTCTGCCGGCACCGTGACCGACGCCTGGACGGCACGATGCACGGAACGGGAGAATCAGAGCCAAAGTGAAGATCGCGAGCTGACATGCGATCGACCGACCCCCGAGGCCTGAGACAGTGTGCTGATCGAAACGCAAACACAAGCGAACGGTAGGCACACACCGCCGATGGCGAGAAGCTCGCGGAAAACACGCGATCGCGGAGACGCCAATGACGCAGGCTGATCAACTGTCCGGAAAAACTTCGGAGCGATCAATCAGCACCGCGCGTCCTGGAAAGAGACGCCCATCAACAGCTCGAGCGTGTCGAGCAACCGACAAGGACGAGCACGATCGAGCAATAGATCAGGCAAGCGTCGTGAAAGCATTCGAGGACGCTGGGCAGACCGCCAAGACTAAACCTCTGCGCGGTCGACAGCAACACCTCGCCGGACGCGCTGATCGTCACGATCCACTGATCGAGGAACAGAACGCCCGGAAAACCAAGCAGCATGTTGATCGAGCCAACGGGGCATCGCCACCGGGAATCGATCGCAACGCTCTGCCGGTACTGTGACCGACGCCTGGACGGCACGACGTACGGAACGGGAGAATCAGAGTCAAAGGGAAGATCGCGATCCGACAAGCGATCTACCGACCCCCTAGACCTGAGACAGAGTGCAGATCGAAAAGCAAAAGCAAGCGATCGTCAGGCACACACTGCCGAGGGCGAGAAACCCGCGCAAAAACACGTGCTCGCGGAGACGCCAAGGACTGGGGGCGATCATCAGCACCGCGCGTGCCGTGAATGGACCCCCGCCCAACACCATCTACCGCTCGATCGTGTCGAGACTCCCGATAAGGATGATCACGATCGAGTAATAGACCAGGCAATCGTCGTGAAGACAAAAGCGGCCGCTGATCAGACCGCCAAGCCAAAGACTGTGCGCGGTCGATAGCAACGCCACACCGTTCGCGCTGATCGCCACGATCGCCAGATCGAGTGACAGAACGCCCGTAAGACAAAGCAGCCTGCTGATCGAACCAACCGGGCAAAGACGCCGTGGAATCGATGGCAACGCTCTGCCTGTCACGATGTGCGGAACGATCGGCGGATCGTCCGACAGCCAAGGCAGCATGTAGATCGAACCAGACGGGCATATCCTCTGTGCGGTCGATCGCAACGCATCGCCTATATCTGGACCCTCTCCCAGCACGATCGATTGAACGATCCTCTGATCGCCAGTGACCCAAGGCAGCGTGCTGATGGGATCGTGCGGCCGAAGCCTCGCGTTGATCGATAGCAACGTCGTGCCGATATCGCGACGCGTGTCGGATAAGATCGATTGGACGACCCGGAGAAGGCCAGGAAACCGAGGCAACCTGCGGAGCAGATCGCAAGGTTAGAGCCCCCGTGCGATCGAGAGCCGTGGACGGAAACGATCGGCTGAACGTCCGAACCCAAGGCATCTGATCGCCAGTGACCCAAGGCAGCGTGCTGATCGAATCGAGCGGCCGAAGCCTCGCTTTGATCGATAGCAACGCTTTGCCGAGATCGCGACTGTGTCGGATATGATCGACTGGGCGACCATGAGAAGGCCAGGAAGCCGAGGACGGAACGATCGGCTGATCGTCCGAACCAAGGCAGCATGCGGATCGAACCAGACGGGCAGAGCCTCCGTGCGGTCGATCGCAACACATCGCCCGTATCCCGACCCCTTCCCATCACGATCGATCAAGTGATCATCGGATGGCCAGTAACCCAAGGCAGCGTGCTGAACGGATCGTGCGGCCGCAGCCTAGCGTTGATCGATAGCGACGCTCTGCCTATATCGCGACGCGTGTCGGATAGGATAGACTGGACGATGAACGGAACGATCGGCTGATCGTCCGAAAACGAAGGCAGCATGCGGATCGAACCAGACGGGCAGAGCCTCCGTGCGGTCGATCGCAACACATCGCCCGTATCCCGACCCCCTCCCATCACGATCGATCAAGTGATCATCGGATCGCCAGTAACCCAAGGCAGCGTGCTGAACGAAACGTGCGGCCGCAGCCTAGCGTCGATCGATAGCAACGTTTTGCCTATATCACGACGCGTGTCGGATATGATCTACTGGGCGACCATGGGAAGGCCAGGAAACCGAGGCCACATGCGGATCAGATCGCACGGGCAGAGCTCCCGTGCGATCGATAGCTGCGCCCATCCCACCGAGGGACTCGTCACCGCCGCGACTTACCTCCGAAGGAGAAACCGAATGGTGCGAAGCCACACTCTGGGAAGCTGAAAGAAAGGCAGCCGCAGACAAATTCACCAAACATGCAGCAGCCGCCTGGGGACCCAGAACTGGCTCCGAAAAACTCCGCCGGAGCCAGCCGCCCTAGACAGAGTGTCCGATGAGGAAGAGATGTCGAGAGAAGGAACTTTTTCCGACACCTCCACCCCCATACACGCTGAGGAAGAGGCCGAACGAGTTAACTCGAACCCGACCTCGACCTCTTACCTGTTGAAGAGGAAGGAGGAATAGACAAACCACCCTTCCCCTTCGAAACAGAGCCGCGCTCGCGTACCCGCACTTCCTCCGTACCCTGAAGCGGGTGCGGAAGGCGCGCCGCCATGATGCCAAAATGGCGAACAAAATGGCGGGCGGCC
>JAWQFJ010002303.1:10000-15000 GCA_034096865.1 Theodoxus fluviatilis
GCTTGCTGCCTCAGTGCAGGGAGAGGGAAGCTTGCTGCCTCAGTGCAGGGAGAGGCAAGCTTGCTGCCTCAGTGCAGGGAGAGGGAAGCTTGCTGCCTCAGTGCAGGGAAAGGCAAGTTTGCTGCCTCAGTGCAGGGAGAGGGAAGCTTGCTGCCTCAGTGCAGGGAGAGGGAAGCTTGCTGCCTCAGTCCAGGGAGAGGGAAGCTTGCTGCCTCAGTGCAGGGAGAGGCAAGCTTGCTGCCTCAGTGCAGGGAGAGGGAAGCTTGCTGCCTCAGTGCAGGGAGAGGCAAGCTTGCTGCCTCAGTGCAGGGAGAGGGAAGCTTGCTGCCTCAGTGCAGGGAGAGGGAAGCTTGCTGCCTCAGTTCAAGGGGAGGTAAGCTTGCTGCCTCAGTGCAGAGAGAGACAAGCTTGCTGCCTCAGTGCAGGGAGAGGGAAGCTTGCTGCCTCAGTCCAGGGAGAGGTAAGCTTGCTGCCCCAGTGCAGAGAGAGACAAGCTTGCTGCCTCAGTGCAGGGAGAGAGGCAAGTTTGCTGCCTCAGTGCAGAGAGAGACAAGCTTGCTGCCTCAATCCAAGGAGAGGGAAGCTTGCTGCGTCAGTGCAGGGAGAGGGAAGCTTGCTGCCTCAGTGCAGGGTGAGGCAAGCTTGCTGCCTCAGTGCAGGGAGAGGCAAGCTTGCTGCCTCAGTGCAGGGAGAGGCAAGCTTGCTGCCTGCCTCAGTGCAGGGAGAGGGAAGCTTGCTGCCTCAGTGCAGGGAGAGGCAAGCTTGCTCCCTCAGTGCAAGGAGAGGGAAGCTTGCTGCCTCAGTGCAGGGAGAGGGAAGCTTGCTGCCTCAGTCCAGGGAGAGGTAAGCTTGCTGCCCCAGTGCAGAGAGAGACAAGCTTGCTGCCTCAGTGCAGGGAGAGAGGCAAGTTTGCTGCCTCAGTGCAGAGAGAGACAAGCTTGCTGCCTCAGTCCAAGGAGAGGGAAGCTTGCTGCGTCAGTGCAGGGAGAGGGAAGCTTGCTGCCTCAGTGCAGGGTGAGGCAAGCTTGCTGCCTCAGTGCAGGGAGAGGCAAGCTTGCTGCCTCCGTGCAGGGAGAGGCAAGCTTGCTGCCTGCCTCAGTGCAGGGAGAGGGAAGCTTGCTGCCTCAGTGCAGGGAGAGGCAAGCTTGCTGCCTCAGTGCAAGGAGAGGGAAGCTTGCTGCCTCAGTGCAGAGAGAGACAAGCTTGCTGCCTCAGTGCAGGAGAGAGGCAAGCTTGCTGCCTCAGTGCAGGGAGAGGGAAGCTTGCTGCCTCAGTGCAGGGAGAGGCAAGTTTGCTGCCTGCCTCAGCGCAGGGAGAGGCAAGCTTGCTGCCTCAGTGCAGGGAGAGGCAAGCTTGCTGCCTCAGTGCAGGGTGAGGGAAGCTTGCTGCCTCAGTGCAGGGAGAGGGAAGCTTGCTGCCTCAGTCCAGGGAGAGGCAAGCTTGCTGCCTCAGTGCAGGGAGAGGCAAGCTTGCTGCCTCAGTGCAGGGAGAGGGAAGCTTGCTGCCTCAGTGCAGGGAGAGGCAAGCTTGCTGCCTCAGTGCAGGGAGAGGCAAGCTTGCTGCCTCAGTGCAGGGAGAGGGAAGCTTGCTGCCTCAGTGCAGGGAGAGGGAAGCTTGCTGCCTCAGTTCAAGGGGAGGTAAGCTTGCTGCCTCAGTGCAGAGAGAGACAAGCTTGCTGCCTCAGTGCAGGGAGAGGGAAGCTTGCTGCCTCAGTCCTGGGAGAGGTAAGCTTGCTGCCCCAGTGCAGAGAGAGACAAGCTTGCTGCCTCAGTGCAGGGAGAGAGGCAAGTTTGCTGCCTCAGTGCAGAGAGAGACAAGCTTGCTGCCTCAATCCAAGGAGAGGGAAGCTTGCTGCGTCAGTGCAGGGAGAGGGAAGCTTGCTGCCTCAGTGCAGGGTGAGGCAAGCTTGCTGCCTCAGTGCAGGGAGAGGCAAGCTTGCTGCCTCAGTGCAGGGAGAGGCAAGCTTGCTGCCTGCCTCAGTGCAGGGAGAGGGAAGCTTGCTGCCTCAGTGCAGGGAGAGGCAAGCTTGCTCCCTCAGTACAAGGAGAGGGAAGCTTGCTGCCTCAGTGCAGGGAGAGGGAAGCTTGCTGCCTCAGTCCAGGGAGAGGTAAGCTTGCTGCCCCAGTGCAGAGAGAGACAAGCTTGCTGCCTCAGTGCAGGGAGAGAGGCAAGTTTGCTGCCTCAGTGCAGAGAGAGACAAGCTTGCTGCGTCAGTGCAGGGAGAGGGAAGCTTGCTGCGTCAGTGCAGGGAGAGGGAAGCTTGCTGCCTCAGTGCAGGGTGAGGCAAGCTTGCTGCCTCAGTGCAGGGAGAGGCAAGCTTGCTGCCTCCGTGCAGGGAGAGGCAAGCTTGCTGCCTGCCTCAGTGCAGGGAGAGGGAAGCTTGCTGCCTCAGTGCAGGGAGAGGCAAGCTTGCTGCCTCAGTGCAAGGAGAGGGAAGCTTGCTGCCTCAGTGCAGAGAGAGACAAGCTTGCTGCCTCAGTGCAGGGAGAGAGGCAAGCTTGCTGCCTCAGTGCAGGGAGAGACAAGCTTGCTGCCTCAGTCCAAGGAGAGGGAAGCTTGCTGCCTCAGTGCAGGGAGAGGGAAGCTTGCTGCCTCAGTGCAGGGAGAGGCAAGTTTGCTGCCTGCCTCAGCGCAGGGAGAGGCAAGCTTGCTGCCTCAGTGCAGGGAGAGGCAAGCTTGCGGCCTCAGTGCAGGGAGAGGGAAGCTTGCTGCCTCAGTGCAGGGAGAGGGAAGCTTGCTGCCTGCCTCAGTGCAGGGAGA
Organism: Theodoxus fluviatilis; assembly: GCA_034096865.1. NCBI lineage: Eukaryota > Metazoa > Mollusca > Gastropoda > Cycloneritida > Neritidae > Theodoxus > Theodoxus fluviatilis. Next base: position 12,761 of record JAWQFJ010002303.1, read on the forward strand.
GGGAAGCTTGCTGCCTCAGTGCAGGGAGAGGGAAGCTTGCTGCCTCAGTGCAGGGAGAGGCAAGCTTGCTGCCTGCCTCAGTGCAGGGAGAGGCAAGCTTGCTGCCTCAGTGCAGGGAGAGTGAAGCTTGCTGCCTCAGTGCAGGGAGAGGCAAGCTTGCTGCCTGCCTCAGTGCAGGGAGAGGCAAGCTTGCTGCCTCCGTGCAGGGAGAGGGAAGCTTGCTGCCTCAGTGCAGGGAGAGGGAAGCTTGCTGCAGGAACCAGCCCCTGATGATGTCAGAGACCACTTCCTGTGCGGGGAAGTGGAGGGAGGGATATTTAGTTCACCAAGAACGGCATAACATTAATTAAATTAAAAAAGGGGGTGGGATAGGGCAGGTGGATGAGGAAACGTAAAGTACGTTGATGTTGTTGGGGGTGGTGCAAATCTGAAGGCGAAATAATTGTCCGTGGAAACGTACACGGCAAAGCAAACATTGCCCACGAGAGAGCCAGTGATGTGATCCATTTTTTCTTCCATAAAAAAGCTATTCATTTTTATATCCTCTTCGTACATGCACAGCAAGTATTCTTTGTGGAGGACACTTAGTGCTGAGAAAAATTTATATAACAGAGAAATTGTCCACGACGACAAGAAGCTTCCAGAAAAGCGAGACGACTGACGGTCCGCAGAGGAAGAGCCCCATCTTCAAGTGTCTCGGCCCTGTCTTCCTGACACTCTCGGGGTGCGGGTGGGGGGTTGGGGGGCCACACCTGGACTATGACCTCAGGTGCGTGTCAGCTGTCTACAATGGCCAGTCACACTGTGTGATGATCTCCGTCATCTGCCTCGCCGAAGGGCAGGCTGGGGATGTTACACGAAAGAAGCCCAATCACCTCTTACGGACTAGTCTCTCGTCTGCCAGGAACTATCCCCTGGGTGCCCTCCGGGGAGTCCCGTTCCCCAGTGTTTCTCTTCACTCACATCCAGCAGGATGCCCTCCCTGCTGCTTCTGCCATGGCCCCCAGGAAGTTTGCGGTCTGTCTCCTGGGGAGGCCAAGCTGCCTGCAGACACCGCGAGCCGATTGCTTAACAAATCCCCTCGCTCCAATTTCTGCTGCGAGAACTGTGGCCCTGAATGGCGAGGGTCTCGAACTCTGCCAATTTCACCTGCCGCCGCCCCTCCGTGTTGTTCTCCACTGGGACTGTCCGCACCAGGAGGATCAGGGACTTCGCCTTCAGAGAACACAGGACGATGTCAGGTCGCTGGTCCGTCTCCTGGATCCCCTGTGGGGTCTGGCGGCTGCTTCCTCCGTGGCCATCCCCCAGTCCTGAGTGCAGTCCTGAGTGCAGTCCTGAGTGCAGTCCTGAGTGCAGTGCTGAGTGCAGTCCTGAGTGCAGTCCTGAGTGCAGTCCTGAGTGCAGTCCTGGGTGCAGTCCTGAGTGCAGTCCTGAGTGCAGTCCTGAGTGCAGTCCTGAGTGCAGTCCTGGGTGCAGTCCTGAGTGCAGTCCTGAGTGCAGTCCTGAGTGCAGTCCTGAGTGCAGTCCTGAGTGCAGTCCTGAGTGCTGGGTGATCTTAAAGGACAGAAATACATGTAGGCCTATGTGGGGGTACATTGCAGACTCGAAGCTCTTTCATGCATACGTATCTGCCATCGCCGTGTTAAGAAGAAGGAGACCCCGTGGTGCAGATAGGGAGGGCTATTTGCATACCTAAGCTGTGAGTGTCGAGATGGTCCCCTATCTCCTGTCCTAATGCCTCCTCCGGAATTCGTCGCGATTGCTTATCGACGTTTCTCGGTCACTCCGGTGAAAAGCAGCGTGGCATTGGGCAGAAATGAGCAATTCTAACACGAAGAGTTTCCGCTATCTTTCAGGGTTCTATATCCGTCTCAAACAAACGTCTGGTTTTACTCGGCGTATTTAGTTCTCTCGAAGCGACCGCTTTTACCAGCAAGGGCGCCCCCTGTCACGGTAAAACCAGTCGTCCCCAACATGACAAACTTCGATTTTGGTAGGGCGAAACCAGAATCTCCTGCTTTTCTACTCAGTCTTCCGTTTCTCACATAGTTTCCCACGAAAGCAGCGTCTAATCAAGGTCAGCAGGGCCGCGGCGGCCAAATTTTTTTACCGGGAAGTTATTAAATATCGATTGTGTGCTCTAAAACCTCAACTCTTCCCAATATTTGCGTATGAAATAAAGTGATTTGATGGTGGACTTTAACGGCGTCAGACTGTTTTTCAGCCGCGACAATACCTTG
>JAWQFJ010002303.1:22500-47500 GCA_034096865.1 Theodoxus fluviatilis
AGGGTGCCGAGGGAAAGGGCAGGCGAGGAGAAGACATGGGCAATGGCGGGGGGCAGCCAGGCTGGGCAGGCCGGGGTCGCGTGCAGGGAGGAGCGCTACCTGGCTGCAGTGTGGGAGTCTGGTGCTGGATCTGCACGCTACGCGAGTTCCTCAGAGGTCGCCCCTCCCTCTCTATCAAGTCGGCATCGCTCCCGCATCGGCAGCATCGGCAGCATCGGCAGTGGCCGCGGAGGCAGCGCCAGAATCGGAGGGTCTGACTGGAGACCGGGCGCAGCGCACTGTGGGATAGGTGCTTGACAGCGCGGAGGCGAGTCATTGGTCGGCCTGGGCCTTGTGACGTCACAGAGGGCTGTGGGACGGTCCCGTTGGAGGCTGACAGTCTTGGAGAGGTGCGGTCTGCAGACAGACAGGAACCATGGCGGTGCTCTGTGGCAAGTGGCAGCTGTGCAGCAGCGAGAACTTCGACGCCTACATGCTGGACATCGGTGAGTGAGAGTGCGAGAGCGGCGATGTGCCGCGGCAAGTCACGTGCCGTAATTCTGTCCTTTTCCCCGGCAGTGTAACACTGTCGTAGACGTGGCGTGCTAAAATGAGTCATTTCTGATCATTACTGAACCGAAAGCTACCGTTCCTCAGACTGATGTTTCATTTTTGGAATAGACCGCTTTTTATTATGCACCGTCATCGAGTGTAGCCTATGGCCAGAAATAAGTCGAACCTGCCTTTGATAAGTTTGTAATTGTTTTAAGATTGATTTTCCAATTACTGCGGCTTGTGCTTTCTGAATAGTTGATGAGATGCAGGGCAGTAGTGAGCTCGGCAACACGAGATTTGTCTGCCCTCAACCTACTGGTCGTCTGGTCAGTCAGATCACTGCGTCTGCATGCTGTGTCCACACTTGACGCGGATGGAGACGCAGCAACATTGTCAAGACGAGCCAGACAAACTGCGTGAGACGAGTAGTGTGACCCAAACCTGAGAGTCACGAGGGAGGGGAAAATATGGAGTGCGTGCTATTGTCGCCTTCGAGTGTCGAAACTAAAATGGTTGAAGTGAAACAATCATTTATTCAAATTTTCTCCCCGCAAAGTGCTCAAAATAACGAGCCTTGTCGAAGGCCTTGGAGGAGCGGAGAGCGGTGCAGTCGTTCGGAGAAGAAACGTACTGGCAGGGCTTCCCTAGGGAGCTCGTCTGCTCGTACGTAGTTAATTGTTTTCTCTTTTTTCCCCCTTCGTTTATCTTCAAGCGTACCAGGAGTCGTGGGCCGCTCACTGACTTTCCTCGGCCTCCGACTGGTCTCCACACGAACATCCCGCCCTCGTCCCGACCATTCTACCGGCAACAGTTTGGATTTTATGTAGCGACTCATTCCCCATTTCTGGGGTTCAATCCGCCTGGCACTTTATACCCAATTTATTGGATCATGTGATCTATTCTTTACTGGCACCGGACCCCAACACAAGGACAGACAGATGCGCGCACTCAGGCACCTACGCCTACTCAGCTCCCTGGAGAGTTCCAACCCAATGGTGGCATATGAGCGCTAGTCGCACTACAGAGTGCCATCTCTGCTCTGACAGGTTCCCGGTTTTACTCCTGAGTCGGGAGGGGCAATTCGAGCTAAGCACCGTGCGCGGGGACGCTACTCCACGATCCGCGCAGCTTCGAACGCCATACCTCCAGCCACCACCGCCAGCCACTAACGGCAGGAGACTGGGGCTGTGGCCACTGGACTGGAGACTAAAGTCCTCTCAGGGCCTGCACAGCCAGTCACCCTGGGGCTGTGGGCACAGGACTGGAGACTAAAGTCCTGACAGGGCCTGCACAGCCAGTCACACTGGGGCTGTGGGCACAGGACTGGAGACTAAAGTCCTGTCACGGCCTGCACAGCCAGTCACACTGGGGCTGTGCCTACAGGACTGGAGACTAAAGTCCTGTCAGGGCCTGCACAGTCAGTCACACAGGGGCTGTGCCTACAGGACTGGAGACTAAAGTCCTGTCAGGGCCTGCACAGCCAGTCACACTGGGGCTGTGCCTACAGGACTGGAGACTAAAGTCCTGTCAGGGCCTGCACAGCCAGTCACCCTGGGGCTGTGGCCACTGGACTGGAGACTAAAGTCCTGTCAGGGCCTGCACAGCCAGTCACCCTGGGGCTGTGCCTACAGGACTGGAGACTAAAGTCCTGTCAGGGCCTGCACAGCCAGTCACACTGGGGCTGTGGGCACAGGACTGGAGACTAAAGTCCTGTCAGGGCCTGCACAGCCAGTCACACTGGGGCTGTGGGCACAAGACTGGAGACTAAAGTCCTGTCAGGGCCTGCACAGCCAGTCACACAGGGGCTGTGGCCACAGGACTGGAGACTAAAGTCCTGTTAGGAGTTGCACAGCCAGTCAGGCTGGGGCTGCCTGCAGATTTATTTCCACTGCAGCCAGTTCTGATCAGGGGGCGGATATTGGAGACCTCTTTCTTTGTTTGCGGCCCGTGGTCATTGAGCATTACTTCCCCTTGCTTCCATGGACTTCCGTCATGGTTAGGGGGAGCCACTGTGGTCACGTGGGTACCAGAGGAGGTTTACGGGTAGGCCTTGTGTGTCGTCGTCACGCCCGATTGGCCACGTCAGCAACACCGCCGTTGTCCCCAGAACGGATGCGGGGCATCATCCAGGCCTGGCTGAATGGCTGAGATTAGTGCCAGCACCACAACCGCCACCACCACTACTATTGCTGCTGCTGCTACTACTACTTCTACTACTACTACTTCTTCTACTACTACCCTTCTTTTACCCCTTTTAGATGTGATAGCTAAGCATGAGTGTGATTTGCATAAATATGCAGACGACACAGAGTTGTCGAAGAGCTCAGCAGTTGAGGAATTTCCTTATGTACAGTATGATATCAAGACGTGCGCGTTGATGATGTACTCGCATGGATGAACAGCAACAACCTCAAGCTCAATACAGATAAAACTGAAGTTATGCCTGTTGGGGCACGGTCAAGTCTCGGGCTTATCAAGAGTGATTCCACTGTCATTGGGGGTAGCTCTATTCCATTCCAGAGCTCGGTTAGGTACCTCGGTGTTCAGATTGACCAGACATTGTCGATGCGTAAACAGATCAGCAGTACTTGCAGTGCCTGTTTTCTTGAACTACGCCGCATTGCATCCATTCGCCAATATCTTTCTGACACTGCGTGTGTTAGACTGGTCACTGCTAGGGTCACTTCAAGGCTGGATTATTGTAATTCCGTTTTGGCGGGTCTTCCAGCAGAACAATTGAACCGTCTGCAGCGCGTTCAAAACAGCGCAGCACGTCTCGTGCTGAGGAAGGGAAAACGCGATCATGTGACACCCATGCTTAGGCATCTACACTGGCTTCCCGTGAAATTCCGCTGCCAGTACAAAATTGCTGTTTTGGCCTACCGTCATTTTGATGGTACTCTTCCTGTGTATCTTTTGGCATCCCTTCGCACATATCAACCATCTCGTTCTCTCCGTTCAGCAAATGAAAAGCTTCTCAAAATTCCTAAACGTAGTACAAAATCTTTTGGTGAGCGTATTTTTAGTTTCAATGCCCCCTCTGTCTGGAATTCGCTGCCGGCTGGCCTGCGTGACGCACCCACTTTACCTATTTTTAAGTCGCAACTGAAAACTCACATGTTTCGACTGGCTTTTGTTTGATTGTAGGTTTTTCTTCTCATGATTATGTATGTTGTTGTATCCATTCTCAGGTCTGTAAGTTGTGTTATGTTTTGTATTATGTTGGTAAGCTTGTTGATGAATGTCTGCGTGTGAATGTGGTTATGTCAGCGCATTGAGTTGTACAGAAGTGCGCTATACAAATGCTATTCATCATTATTATTATATTATTATTATTATTATTATTATTATTATTATTATTATTATTATTACTTCTACTACTACTACTACTACTACTACTACTACTACTACTACTACTACTACTACTACTACTGCTACTATCACCTCCTCCACCACCACCAGCAGTTGCATCACCACCAGACATGGGTGATGGGTCTCTGTAGAAGTCCACACCTTACCTTGTACCACTATCACCTACACTATTACAGCAACTTTCACCACTTCTATTATCATTACTACTACGTTATTATTAAATCGATCCTTTTGTCAGAAGATTTGGTGAGCGTGAGAGAAAAGTTGATCTTTCTGTGTGTTAGGTAGATGTGTGTAGCCAGGTTTCTTGGGTTTGCATACGAGACTCGGTGATCAGTGTATTGGAGAGTAGGTTTGAACGCGCAGTGACGTCCTGGTGACCTGGCCCTATCCTCGTGTCCTTCAGTAGCCTCTTTGGCTACTCGGAGCTGGCCCTGGCTGAGCTACAGGAGCAGGCCCCGAAAGTCCGGCATTCAGGCATTCCAGCTGATGAAGGGGGAATTGAGCTAAAGGAGCAGGCCCCGAAAGCCCGGCAGCCAGGGGTGCCAGCTGAGGAGGGGACGATCGAGAGGTTCCAGTCAAATCTTGCACTTCTTGCGTAGTAGTATTTATTCTTGTCAAATACAACTAGAAATTCTGCTCCGCGACTTGCTCCCAGGGTCGCCACAGGGAAGCGAGCGATTGCGAGTCCAGAGCATCCTGCATCAGAGTTGAACCCCTGGCTCTCTGGTGGCGGTCGGGCAGCTGGTTGCCTTGACAACAACACTTATCACAAGGAAGACGCGACCGAGAAAAACACTCATTTTCTCATTCAAATGAGAGTAACTCGAGATCAGACATCCAGTAGCTGTGAACACACGTGAACCTTCCGAGAAGATGTATCTGTAGAAAGAACATATCAAGGAAGACGAATCTACGTATGATTTGTACTAGGAATATAATGCAGTGGAAATTGTTGTAGTCATGAATATTCTGGGATAAGAGTGAAAATCAGTCATAGTGACCACTTTAAAATGTTTTGGCATACCAAGACAGATGGAAATATTCTAGTTGCATTGCCTGCTATGATGTACTGGATGCGCGCTCATGCAAATGTGCGTGAACTACTGTAATCGGTTGTGCTATGGACACGATTCCAAGAAAGGACACAATCTGGGAGAAAACCCGTTGATCTGAATCTTATTCTGTTTATTAGACGGTTCTTTCATTTGGGTTTGGAAATGGGTGGAAGTTTGGCGGAAATATCTACTGTGATCTTGATTGTCAGCAATGGATTCGCCAGTGAAAAGTTTTGCTTGCTGTGTGACGCGTTTCCCTCTGTGCACTGGCATGCACACAGCTCACACCGAACCCCTGTGGCCAAGCAGGCACTGGTCAAACTGACCATGCCACGAGCTGGACAGGACAGGGCGGTCAATCGTCGCCTGAACACCGGAAGTAACCACTGGTCCCCGGAAGTACTATTCGCGCCTGCGTGACCCGGTGCCAGGTTGGGATGGAGCAGCAGGTGATGACGTCAGCACCAGGTGGCAACGAGGGGGGGGGGGGGGGGGGTAGGGTGGGAAGGGAAGTGTGGGTGGGGATGGGGCACAGCCCGAAGCGCTAGAGAAGTGCAATTGCCCTGCCTCAGCCACAATAAACAGGGAGGCTGTTTTGTTTACCGCCACTCCAGTCCGCCCTCTCGTGCCCTGACCTGAAAGCCTTCTCGGCGTTAGAACCGCCGCGTCACGCGGGTCTGAGAACAGAAGCGGAAATAGCTGCTCTTCCCCGCTTCTCGACGTTCCTTCAAGTTTGGAAGTATGAAAATAAAGCGCGTATTTAAGGGGTGTCGCTGCGACATATGACGAGACCATTCAGGAGTCATTTTCTTTTCAGAATAGAAAAAATACAAATCAGGAACACTGTTTGAAACAACTTGACGTTGCATCTCATACTTCTTCCCTGTTTCCGAAGCGACATGACGTTTGCGCGAAGAGCAGACTGCGCTAGACAGTGTGCGTGTGAGCAGAAGACAGGAATGCTCGGATGAACCGACAGTTTGGCGTGCTTGTACACGCTCACCATCGTGTCGCACAAAACAGGATTGCCAATGATGGTCTACAAACAAAGGGAGAGGATTTAGAATTAAACAAAAATAATCATTCAAATTAACGCCAATGTGATGTCAGAGGATGCCATGAGGACCGACTCTTTCTTTAGAAATAAAAAATTGATAAAAAATTATTAGAAAAAGCAGGAAGATGTAAAGAAATGGCAATGCGTTGATCGTGTTGCAATGTAAAGTTCATTCGAACACTGTCGCTTTTTGTAAGAAAAATTGACTCTTCGAAATTGGCAATCGTAACAAAAGTTTCGTTTGAAGGCATTTGATTCCGTTTGTAAAGTGAACTCGTTCATGTCATTCCTCTACAGAGAGAAAGATTTCAAGGAACTCAATGGAGGCACGTTTCTCATGTCCGCTGCAGACAGACCTTTTGTTTCAGGCACGCCCTGGCTACGGAGTCTGCCGAGTGATAGGATGCTCAAGTAAATATGATGTGGACTGGGCTCGTGGCTTCTCAGACAGTTGGCAGAGCTAAGCAGAGCCAGGGGGAGGGCGGGGGGCGCGGGGGGTGGGGGGTGGGGGCGGCGGAGTGGCGGGTGGCCACATAGGAGGGCGAGAAAGCGGAAGGAAGAACACTGGCCCAGAACGCGTGTTTTGCCTGCCTGCCTACCACCCCATCCCTCTCCAGCTCTGCCCAAACACCAAGGGCACGAATACCACGGGGGGGGGGGGGGGGGGGAGGAGGAGGGTGTGTGTGTTGAAATGGGGATGGGGGTCGTGTGGAAGGAAGGGGACGGATGCATGAAGAGGAATGGGACGATGAGGAGGGAGGGAGAGGAAGTTGTGGTGCATGTACCTACACCGTTCCAGACACGTGGCAAAACACGCACGCTGTGGGTGGTAGCACGCCTTCTCTGTGAGGTGTGTCTGGGTCTGCCTGGATCCCAGGCAAAGGCTGCTCTCTCCAGATCCCTGGGCAGGCAGCCGGAGCCTGATTACTCTTCGAGTTTCGGAACTGCAGGCCCAGCGACATGCAATAAAAACGGCGCTTCCATTCCCTGAATTGAGGCCCGCTCGGAACACTTAGCGAGAGACGTTGCAGAAAAGTCGAGGTTTTGCGGACGGTTCCTGTCGTGCCTGGCTCAGGTTTACCCTTGGACACGACGCGTGCCAGAAAGTTCCTTGCAGCTCTTGGCGCTTGGCGGGCTGCCCTAGGAAAAGGCGTTCGTGTAAGGATCCACTGTAGCTTGGAAGAAAAGAAGACCGCAGAAAAGTACGTTCAATGCTTATACAAACAAATGTGTCTTTATTCGCAGGCAATATAGCGCATGTCCAAATGCAGTTAAGTTCACCATTCTTTCCACGGGCGTAAAACGACATCGACGCCTACAAGAATTCACTAACTGGCCTTCAGAAGCGATTGAGGATCCTTCAGAAACTGGACAGCCCGTTCTGCGACAACAAGTCTGTTTACAGACATCCCACGCAACCCCACGCAACCAGGGAAGCTAGGGTCAAGTCTGGTTGCTAGGGACGCCATGCGATCGGAAAGTGGAAGACAGGCTGTCGATAGAGAGTGAGAAGCAATGCGCGGTAATTTATGGCGATTTTATTTCCGCATGTCCATGGTGCGCAATGCACGGACACATTTTCCTTGATGTTTCTTACAAGAGTGGGTGACTGCTGCTCCTTGCAACAACAACAACAACAACAACAACAACAACACAACCACCACCACCAACACCAGTCACAAGAAACAAGAAACGTGCTGCAACAAATGAGGGACTGCGCCAGACCTGGAGAACTCACCAGTGGAAGGCTCATGCTGAGAACTGGGCATCGCGCGGCTCTGGCCGTTTGCTGCACTCTGCGCTCCTGTTACGACACATTTTCCCAATGACCAAGAAACGCAGTTGAAAACGCCGTGAAATAGTGCAGAAAGTGACGCATAGCACTAGAGCAGGTTTGAATCATTGTGTAAACCCGAGTCAGTAGTATTGACTCTGGCACAGTTCGCAATGAATGCGTAATAGGCTTGACCCTTGGCATTACAGCCTTGCGCCAAAAATAGTTCGTTCTGATACTATTTTTCTCTCCACTTTATACAGAAATCATTCAGATGTAAAAACTTGGTTCCATTTCAACACAAACATTTTATTGTATCGAATAAACGCTTGTTTGTTGTCTCAACAAGAGTAAGTTAAGAGTTTTGTGCGAAATAGTCTTAGAACTACTTTAACGGCGTATGTCAGGGAGCACATCGGCTATCCCACAAGCCTCTCGTGTGACCTCCGCTTGCATAAATTGGCCAAAAACCTTCCATCACGTGATGTGAACTGTGCTAGAGATACTTTTGCCGGTAGGCGAAATCTCTAGTTTACTAGAATGGGTTTGAATCTGCCACACAGCAACACGGAAACTGTCACACAGCAATGTGGAGACTGCCATGCAGCAATATAAAGACTGCCATGGAGCAATATTAAGACTGCCAAACAGCAATATGAAGACTGCCATGCAGCAATATGAAGACTGCCACACAGCAATATGAAGACTGCCATGCAGCAATATGAAGACTGCCATGCAGCAATATGAAGACTGCCACACAGCAATGTGAAGACTGCCACACATATAGACTGCCATCGCATATGAAGACTGCCACAGCATGAGACGCCACAGCATATAAGACTGCCATGCAGCAATATGAAGACTGCCATGCAGCAATATGAAGACTGCCACACAGCAATATGAAGACTGCCACACAGCAATATGAAGACTGCCACACAGCAATATAAAGACTGCCACACAGCAATATGAAGACTGCCATGCAGCAATATGAAGACTGCCACACAGCAATATGAAGACTGCCACACAGCAATATGAAGACTGCCATGCAGCAATATGAAGACTGCCACACAGCAATATAAAGACTGCCATGCAGCAATGTGAAGACTGCCATGCAGCAATATGAAGACTGCCACACAGCAATATAAAGACTGCCACACAGCAATATGAAGACTGCCACACAGCAATATAAAGACTGCCATGCAGCAATATGAAGACTGCCATGCAGCAATATAAAGACTGCCACACAGCAATATAAAGACTGCCATGCAGCAATATGAAGACTGCCATGCAGCAATATGAAGACTGCCACACAGCAATATAAAGACTGCCACACAGCAATATGAAGACTGCCATGCAGCAATATAAAGACTGCCATGCAGCAATATAAAGACTGCCATGCAGCAATATGAAGACTGCCATGCAGCAATATGAAGACTGCCACACAGCAATATGAAGACTGCCATGCAGCAATATAAAGACTGCCACACAGCAATATAAAGACTGCCATGCAGCAATATAAAGACTGCCATGCAGCAATATAAAGACTGCCACACAGCAATATGAAGACTGCCATGCAGCAATATGAAGACTGCCACACAGCAATATGAAGACTGCCATGCAGCAATATGAAGACTGCCATGCAGCAATATAAAGACTGCCATGCAGCAATATAAAGACTGCCATGCAGCAATATAAAGACTGCCACACAGCAATATGAAGACTGCCACACAGCAATATAAAGACTGCCATGCAGCAATATAAAGACTGCCATGCAGCAATATAAAGACTGCCATGCAGCAATATAAAGACTGCCATGCAGCAATATGAAGACTGCCATGCAGCAATATGAAGACTGCCATGCAGCAATATAAAGACTGCCATGCAGCAATGTAAGACTGCCACACAGCAATATAAAGACTGCCATGCAGCAATATAAAGACTGCCACACAGCAATATAAAGACTGCCATGCAGCAATATAAAGACTGCCATATAGCAATATGAAGACTGTCACACAGCAATGTGAAAACTGCCACACAGCAATATAAAGACTGCCATATAGCAATGTGAAGACTGTCACACAGCAATGTGAAGACTGCCACACAGCAATATGAAGACTGCCACACATCAATATGAAGACTGCCATGCAGCAATGTGAAGACTGCCATGCAGCAATATAAAGACTGCCACACAGCAATATAAAGACTGCCACACAGCAATATAAAGACTGCCATGCAGCAATATGAAGACTGCCATGCAGCAATATGAAGACTGCCACACAGCAATATAAAGACTGCCACACAGCAATATGAAGACTGCCATGCAGCAATGTGAAGACTGCCACACAGCAATATAAAGACTCCCATGCAGCAATGTGAAGACTGCCATGCAGCAATATGAAGACTGCCACACAGCAATATAAAGACTGCCACACAGCAATATGAAGACTGCCACACAGCAATATAAAGACTGCCATGCAGCAATATGAAGACTGCCACACAGCAATATGAAGACTGCCACACAGCAATATGAAGACTGCCACACAGCAATATAAAGACTGCCATGCAGCAATATGAAGACTGCCATGCAGCAATATGAAGACTGCCATGCAGCAATATGAAGACTGCCACACAGCAATATAAAGACTGCCATGCAGCAATATGAAGACTGCCACACAGCAATATAAAGACTGCCATGCAGCAATATAAAGACTGCCATGCAGCAATATAAAGACTGCCACACAGCAATATGAAGACTGCCATGCAGCAATATGAAGACTGCCATGCAGCAATATAAAGACTGCCACACAGCAATATGAAGACTGCCATGCAGCAATATAAAGACTGCCATGCAGCAATATAAAGACTGCCACACAGCAATATGAAGACTGCCATGCAGCAATATAAAGACTGCCATGCAGCAATATAAAGACTGCCATGCAGCAATATGAAGACTGCCATGCAGCAATATGAAGACTGCCATGCAGCAATATGAAGACTGCCATGCAGCAATATGAAGACTGCCATGCAGCAATATGAAGACTGCCATGCAGCAATATGAAGACTGCCATGCAGCAATATGAAGACTGCCACACAGCAATATGAAGACTGCCATGCAGCAATATGAAGACTGCCATGCAGCAATATGAAGACTGCCATGCAGCAATATAAAGACTGCCATGCAGCAATATAAAGACTGCCATGCAGCAATATGAAGACTGCCATGCAGCAATATGAAGACTGCCATGCAGCAATATGAAGACTGCCATGCAGCAATATAAAGACTGCCATGCAGCAATATAAATACTGCCATGCAGCAATATGAAGACTGCCATGCATCAATATAAAGACTGCCATGCAGCAATATGGAGACTGCCATGCAGCAATATGAAGACTGCCATGCATCAATATAAAGACTGCCATGCATCAATATAAAGACTGCCATGCAGCAATATGAAGACTACCATGCAGCAATATGAAGACTGCCACACAGCAATGTGAAGACTGCCATGCAGCAATATAAAGACTGCCATGCAGCAATATGAAGACTGCCATGGAGCAATATTAAGACTGCCACACAGCAATATGAAGACTGCCATGCAGCAATATGAAGACTGCCACACAGCAATATGGAGACTGCCATGCAGCAATATAAAGACTGCCACACAGCAATATAAATACTGCCATGCAGCAATATGAAGACTGCCATGCAGCAATATGAAGACTGCCATGCAGCAATATGAAGATTGCCATGCAGCAATATAAAGACTGCCATGCAGCAATATAAAGACTGCCATGCAGCAATATAAAGACTGCCATGCAGCAATATAAAGACTGCCATGCAGCAATATAAAGACTGCCACACAGCAATATGAAGACTGCCACACAGCAATATAAAGACTGCCACACAGCAATATAAAGACTGCCACACAGCAATATGAAGACTGCCACACAGCAATATGAAGACTGCCACACAGCAATATAAAGACTGCCACACAGCAATATGAAGACTGCCATGCAGCAATATGAAGACTGCCATGCAGCAATATGAAGACTGCCACACAGCAATATGAAGACTGCCACACAGCAATATGAAGACTGCCACACAGCAATATAAAGACTGCCATGCAGCAATATAAAGACTGCCATGCAGCAATATAAAGACTGCCACACAGCAATATAAAGACTGCCACACAGCAATATGAAGACTGCCATGCAGCAATATGAAGACTGCCACACAGCAATATGAAGACTGCCATGCAGCAATATAAAGACTGCCATGCAGCAATATAAAGACTGCCATGCAGCAATATAAAGACTGCCATGCAGCAATATAAAGACTGCCATGCAGCAATATAAAGACTGCCATGCAGCAATACTCTCTAGACTGCCATGCAGCAATACTCTCTAGACTGCCATGCAGCAATACTCTCTAGACTGCCATGCAGCAATACTCTCTAGACTGCCATGCAGCAATACTCTCTAGACTGCCATGCAGCAATACTCTCTAGACTGCCATGCAGCAATATGAAGACTGCCACACAGCAATATGAAGACTGCCATGCAGCAATATGAAGACTGCCATGCAGCAATATAAAGACTGCCATGCAGCAATATGAAGACTGCCATGCAGCAATATAAAGACTGCCATGCAGCAATATGAAGACTGCCATGCAGCAATATGAAGACTGCCATGCAGCAATATAAAGACTGCCATGCAGCAATATAAAGACTGCCATGCAGCAATATGAAGACTGCCATGCAGCAATATGAAGACTGCCATGCAGCAATATGAAGACTGCCATGCAGCAATATGAAGACTGCCACACAGCAATATGAAGACTGCCATGCAGCAATATAAAGACTGCCATGCAGCAATATGAAGACTACCATGCAGCAATATGAAGACTGCCACACAGCAACGTGAAGACTGCCATGCAGCAATATAAAGACTGCCATGCAGCAATATGAAGACTGCCATGGAGCAATATTAAGACTGCCACACAGCAATATGAAGACTGCCATGCAGCAATATGAAGACTGCCATGCAGCAATATAAAGACTGCCATGCAGCAATATAAAGACTGCCATGCAGCAATATGAAGACTGCCATGCAGCAATATGGAGACTGCCATGCAGCAATATGGAGACTGCCATGCATCAATATGAAGACTGCAACACAGCAATATGAAGACTGCCATGGAGCAATATGAAGACTGCCACATAGCAATATAAAGACTGCATGGAGCAATATAAAGACTGCAACACAGCAATATGAAGACTGCCATGCAGCAATATAAAGACTGCCATGCATCAATATAAAGACTGCAACACAGCAATATGAAGACTGCCATGGAGCAATATAAAGACTGCCATGCAGCAATATAGAGACTGCCATGCAGCAATATAAAGACTGCCATGCAGCAATATGGAGACTGCCATGCAGCAATATGGAGACTGCCATGCATCAATATGAAGACTGCAACACAGCAACATGAAGACTGCCATGGAGCAATATGAAGACTGCCATGGAGCAATATGAAGACTGCCACACAGCAATATAAAGACTGCCACACAGCAATATAAAGACTGCCACACAGCAATATGAAGACTGCCACACAGCAATATGAAGACTGCCATGCAGCAATATGAAGACTGCCACACAGCAATATAAAGACTGCCACACAGCAATATGAAGACTGCCATGCAGCAATATGAAGACTGCCACACAGCAATATGAAGACTGCCACACAGCAATATAAAGACTGCCACACAGCAATATGAAGACTGCCACACAGCAATATAAAGACTGCCATGGAGCAATATAAAGACTGCCACACAGCAATATAAAGACTGCCACACAGCAATATGAATGCCATGCAGCAATATGAAGACTGCCACACAGCAATATAAAGACTGCCACACAGCAATATGAAGACTGCCATGCAGCAATATAAAGACTGCCATGCCGCAATATAAAGACTGCCACACAGCAATATGAAGACTGCCATGCAGCAATATAAAGACTGCCATGCAGCAATATAAAGACTGCCATGCAGCAATATTAAGACTGCCACACAGCAATATGAAGACTGCCATGCAGCAATATAAAGGCTGCCATGCAGCAATATAAAGACTGCCATGGAGCAATATGAAGACTGCCATGCAGCAATATAAAGACTGCCATGCAGCAATATGAAGACTGCCACACAGCAATATGAAGACTGCCATGCAGCAATATGAAGACTGCCATGCAGCAATATAAAGACTGCCATGCAGCAATATGAAGACTGCCATGCAGCAATATAAAGACTGCCACACAGCAATATGAAGACTGCCATGCAGCAATATGAAGACTGCCATGGAGCAATATAAAGACTGCCATGCAGCAATATAAAGACTGCCATGCAGCAATATGAAGACTGCCATGCAGCAATATGAAGACTGCCATGCAGCAATATGAAGACTGCCATGCAGCAATATGAAGACTGCCACACTGCAATGTGAAGACTGCCATGCAGCAATATAAAGACTGCCATGCAGCAATATGAAGACTGCCATGCAGCAATATTAAGACTGCCACACAGCAATATGAAGACTGCCACACAGCAATGTGAAGACTGCCACACAGCAATATAAAGACTGCCATGCAGCAATATGAAGACTGCCATGCAGCAATATGAAGACTGCCATGCAGCAATATGAAGACTGCCATGCAGCAATATGAAGACTGCCATGGAGCAATATGAAGACTGCCACACAGCAGTATAAAGACTGCCACACAGGAATATAAAGACTGCCATGCAGCAATATGGAGACTGCCATGCAGCAATATGGAGACTGCCATGCAGCAATATAAAGACTGCCATGCAGCAATTTAAAAATACTGCCATGCAGCAATATAAAGACTGCCATGCATCAATATAAAGACTGCCATGCAGCAATATGGAGACTGCCATGCAGCAATATAAAGACTGCCATGCATCAATATAAAGACTGCCATGCATCAATATAAAGACTGCCATGCAGCAATATGAAGACTACCATGCAGCAATATGAAGACTGCCACACAGCAACGTGAAGACTGCCATGCAGCAATATAAAGACTGCCATGCAGCAATATGAAGACTGCCACACAGCAATATGAAGACTGCCACACAGCAATATGAAGACTGCCATGCAGCAATATGAAGACTGCCACACAGCAATATGGAGACTGCCATGCAGCAATATAAAGACTGCCACACAGCAATATAAATACTGCCATGCAGCAATATGAAGACTGCCATGCAGCAATATGAAGACTGCCATGCAGCAATATGAAGACTGCCATGCAGCAATATAAAGACTGCCATGCAGCAATATAAAGACTGCCATGCAGCAATATGAAGAATGCCATGCAGCAATATGGAGACTGCCATGCAGCAATATGGAGACTGCCATGCATCAATATGAAGACTGCAACACAGCAATATGAAGACTGCCATGGAGCAATATGAAGACTGCCACATAGCAATATAAAGACTGCATGGAGCAATATAAAGACTGCAACACAGCAATATGAAGACTGCCATGCAGCAATATAAAGACTGCCATGCATCAATATAAAGACTGCAACACAGCAATATGAAGACTGCCATGGAGCAATATAAAGACTGCCATGCAGCAATATAGAGACTGCCATGCAGCAATATAAAGACTGCCATGCAGCAATATGGAGACTGCCATGCAGCAATATGGAGACTGCCATGCATCAATATGAAGACTGCAACACAGCAACATGAAGACTGCCATGGAGCAATATGAAGACTGCCATGGAGCAATATGAAGACTGCCACACAGCAATATAAAGACTGCCACACAGCAATATAAAGACTGCCACACAGCAATATGAAGACTGCCACACAGCAATATGAAGACTGCCATGCAGCAATATGAAGACTGCCACACAGCAATATAAAGACTGCCACACAGCAATATGAAGACTGCCATGCAGCAATATGAAGACTGCCACACAGCAATATGAAGACTGCCACACAGCAATATAAAGACTGCCACACAGCAATATGAAGACTGCCACACAGCAATATAAAGACTGCCACACAGCAATATAAAGACTGCCACACAGCAATATAAAGACTGCCACACAGCAATATGAATGCCATGCAGCAATATGAAGACTGCCACACAGCAATATAAAGACTGCCACACAGCAATATGAAGACTGCCATGCAGCAATATAAAGACTGCCATGCCGCAATATAAAGACTGCCACACAGCAATATGAAGACTGCCATGCAGCAATATAAAGACTGCCATGCAGCAATATAAAGACTGCCATGCAGCAATATTAAGACTGCCACACAGCAATATGAAGACTGCCATGCAGCAATATAAAGGCTGCCATGCAGCAATATAAAGACTGCCATGGAGCAATATGAAGACTGCCATGCAGCAATATAAAGACTGCCATGCAGCAATATGAAGACTGCCACACAGCAATATGAAGACTGCCATGCAGCAATATGAAGACTGCCATGCAGCAATATAAAGACTGCCATGCAGCAATATGAAGACTGCCATGCAGCAATATAAAGACTGCCACACAGCAATATGAAGACTGCCATGCAGCAATATGAAGACTGCCATGGAGCAATATAAAGACTGCCATGCAGCAATATAAAGACTGCCATGCAGCAATATGAAGACTGCCATGCAGCAATATGAAGACTGCCATGCAGCAATATGAAGACTGCCATGCAGCAATATGAAGACTGCCACACTGCAATGTGAAGACTGCCATGCAGCAATATAAAGACTGCCATGCAGCAATATGAAGACTGCCATGCAGCAATATTAAGACTGCCACACAGCAATATGAAGACTGCCACACAGCAATGTGAAGACTGCCACACAGCAATATAAAGACTGCCATGCAGCAATATGAAGACTGCCATGCAGCAATATNNNNTGCAGCAATATGAAGACTGCCATGCAGCAATATGAAGACTGCCATGCAGCAATATGAAGACTGCCATGGAGCAATATGAAGACTGCCACAAAGCAGTATAAAGACTGCCACACAGGAATATAAAGACTGCCATGCAGCAATATGAAGACTGCCACACAGCAATATGAAGACTGCCACACAGCAATATAAAGACTGCCCTGCAGCAATATAAAGACTGCCACACAGCAATGTGGAGACTGTCAGTCACATGGAGGCTGTCACACATTAGTGTGATGGCTGTCAGTAACATGGAGGCTGTCACACAACAACATTGAGGCAATCACACAGCAACATTGAGGCAGTCACACAGCAACATTGAGACAGTCACACAGTCACATTGAGGCAGTCACACAACAACATTGAGGCAGTCACACAGCAACTCTGAGGCAGTCACACAGCGACATTGAGGCAGTCACACAACAACAGTCACACAACAACATTGAGGCAATCACACAGCAACATTGAGGCTGTCATACAGCAACATTGAGGCAGTTACACAGCTACACTGAGGCAGTCACACAGCTACATTGAGGCAATCACACAGCAACCCCGAGGCAGTCACAAAGCAACAATGAGGCAGTCACACAGCAACCCTGAGGCAGTCACAAAGCTACACTGAGCCAGTCAAACAGCATCTCTGAGGCAGTCACACAGCAACCCCGAGGCAGTCACAAAGCAACATTGAGGCAGTCACACAGCAACCCTGAGGCAGTCACAAAGCTACACTGAGGCAGTCACAAAGCAACACTGAGGCAGTCACACAGCAACACCGAGGCAGTCACAAAGCAACATTGAGGCAGTCACACAGAAACCCTGAGGCAGTCACAAAGCTACACCAAGGCAGTCACACAGAAACACTGAGGCAGTCACACAGAAACACTGAGGCAGTCACACAGCAACAATGAGGCAGTCACACAGCAACTTTTAGGCAGTCACACAGCAACACCGAGGCAGTCACAAAGCTACACTGAGGCAGTCACACATCGACACTGAGGCAGTCACACAGCAACACCGAGGCAGTCACAAAGCAACATTGAGGCAGTCAGACAGAAACCCTGAGGCAGTCACAAAGCTACACCAAGGCAGTCACAGAGAAACACTGAGGCAGTCACACAGCAACAATGAGGCAGTCACACAGCAACTCTGAGGCAGTCACACAGCAACACCGAGGCAGTCACAAAGCAACATTGAGGCAGTCACACACCCCTGCTGCAAGTGCCGTGTTGAGGACAGAGGACCAAACAGCTGAATGGTGGTGACCACACACTGAGACCCATGCACGGCGGAGCTTCCTCCATCAGAGCGAGGAAGGCTGGCGCACCTGGGATGCTGGCGGCGCTAATGGCGCCTGTCAGCCCCCCAACGCCGTAATGCAGGGAGCCCCGGTGTCGTAGAATATTTCGGAACCAGGATAAATCGGAACCGGTTCCCAAAAATCCTAGGATATTTCGGAACCATTCCCATTTATCTCGCACCTGGCGGCAGGATATTTCGGAACCACCAGGATATTTCGGAACAACCTTCTAGATGCTTTCGTATGATTTTATGAGTTTCTAGAAGGTTTCAAAATGAGTCTACACTTTGTACACTTTTTATTTGTAATTCGTAAACAAGAAGATAAACAGGTAGGCGAGAAGAGATGTATTGTACAACCGTCTTCTGGACGATCTGAAGGAGTAGGCTATGGCGTCAAGAAGTTCATACCAGTCACTGGGTTGGTCTTGGACTGATTTCCTCAGAGCTGTAAGGGTGCTGGCATTCTGGCGTTCACAAAGTCCATTGGCCTGTTTAGAAAAAGTCGTAAAGTCACAAATGTATGTCGGCTAATGACCTTCTAGACGGTTCCGAAACATCCTGGTGGTTCCTAAATATCCTGCCTCTAGAGTCAGGATTAATCGGAATGGTTCCGAAAAATCCTGCCACCAGGGCCAGGATAAATCGGAATGGTTCCCATTCGTCCGGTTCCGAAATATCCTGCGACACCGGGGCAGCGCGGACAATTAGAGAGCAGGTAGCGCTCAATCGGTAACGAGGCTCCAGGCGGATCCAGAATTGATGAGATGGGGTCACGGGGCCGGGGAGGCTGCTCTGTCCAGACTCCGCATGGACGAGATCACCTAGTACAGAGTAGCGCGGCAGCGTTTGTGCAAGCATTTTCTCTTCGCCCAATTCTGGAGCGCACGCACGGCGACCAATGTAGAGACCCTTTGAAATGGTTGTCATAGAAATCGTCATGAATCGCAGGCGGAGAGAGGGGACTGATGTGGCTGCATTGCGATCACCACGACCACTGCACAGGACATACTGTACGTAGGAAGGTCGCGTACGAAACGATCTCCCATGAAAAGCACGACCACTGAACAGGCTGACATAAATGCACGCATGCCGGGAAGGCACTGGAGACCTTCTCTGTCCAGGCTGAGACAGCAATAAAAAAGGATGCGTAAAATTACGATGGCCGATCGGGAACCGGCAGGGGACAACCTTGTTCCTCCTGGAGAGAGGAAGAGGTCGGACGCCCTCCCCAGTCAGGCGACACCTCGAAATGTTTTGTTGGTCTCTCTGCCGGTCAAGGGCCTCACAGCAATTAAAAATGTCGATTCGGTAATGTGGGGCCTGAGGTCACTCAGAGGTACCCTTCCAGGGACAGCAAGGCAGCTTGACCCGCCGTCTTGTTCCCTGGAATGTCAGCGTGACTGGGCACTCAGCAGGAAACGACCTCAGAACCCTCACCAGACAGATGGTTCAGATGATTGAACGCATCAGAGAAAAGCGCACGGGGCGAGTAACCCTTGACTCGCTCTTACTCTGTCTAGCTCTGGTGATGTAGTCAATGGCCTCACACAGCCACAAAGGCTGCTGGGCCGTACGACTTCATTCATTCGTGTATTGTACCTAATGAACACGCCATCTAATGCAATGGGAAACAGAGGTAAGGCCTAGCATGGGTGTTAATATCGCCATTCGAGAACGTTTTTGTCTGACCGTAGATGTACGAGCTGCAATGTAATACACAGGCTAGGTCCATCTGTCTTAAATCTGCACAGCAGACGACATCCTGTCAAACTGAGTGCTGTACAATAGGGCTTGTAGCACATGGAGAATGCCGAATCCCAACAAGTGTCGTGTGGTCTGGGCAGATCCAGGGTTACAATGAAAGCAGTCAGCTCCTGACGGGAGCCTTGGAAAGTGCCTTGGTGTTGTAGGGGAGGAAAACAGCGGGACTGTATTAGCAGTTAATTGCGAATGATCACGAGATCATGGCAGATCTTGCCATGGATCGGTTTCCGTGCCAGGGGAAATTGCTGACCCGTGCACGGCCATTGGGACGCCAGGAGAGGGTGACGTCGACACGTCCCTCTGGGCGTCGTCCTGGAGCTGGGGGGAGAGAGGTTACGGCAATTTGAAAACTGATGCTCCCATAGTCTCAGTCTGACCTAGCGCTGTGCTCCTGCGTCCTCTCGGCCTGAGTCTACGCAGGAAGCCTGCGGTGGGCGCGCTGCTTAGCCTGTCTAGTTGGCAGATAATGGGCCGGTGTCAACATGTCAAACGTTTTACTGCCATTACGTCTGCTTTCATCATGTTGACACATGTTGACACTGGCCTATTCCTCGCAAGATTTTGCAAGGTTCCTAGCGTAGGCAACGCCTCTCTACTAACTGCTGGCTTCGTTGCTTTGTTTCTGACATGAACAGCTAGACGCAAGATAATGCACGAAGTCGTCATAACGAACGTTGTGAAAGCAACAAAACATGTCCGTCCTCCCTGTTCTGCCTTCTTGCTGCACCTGCTATTATCTGTAAGCCCGCGCACACTAGCCTTGCACGCACTTCAAGCGCACTCGAAAAGTTGTAAAGCCGTCACCCAGACATCCATTTTCCCTGAAGGAACGATACAGAGGGAGGTAAGAGTAACAGCCAGCAACGTCATTTCCTGGAGGCAGAATAGCGGCGTCTATTCAGCAGGTGGCGATGTCCTTACTTCCTGTCATGCGTGGTGGCGGCTGGAGTCAGTCTTTGATTCATTAAATCACTCTTTTGCTCATTCATTCTCATTCGTCCATTTAATCGCTCGTTCCCCTGTTCCCACCTCTCCACCAGGCACCACGCCTGAGAACCTGGAGAAGGCCAAGACGGCTCTGTCAGAGAGCTCGGGGCTGGTGCAGGAGATCGCTGGTTCCGGTAACGCCTGGACACTGAAGACCGTCACCAAGTTTGGGGAGCGCTGCAACGATTTCACTCTGGGCCAGCCCATCGACAGCGCGACACTGGACGAACGTCCCGTCAAGGTGTGTGTGTATGTGTGTGTGTGTACCCGTGTGTGTGTACCCGTGTGTGTGTACCTGTGTGTGTGTGAACCTCTGTGTGTATGTGTGTGTGTATGTGTGTACCTCTGTGTGTGTGTGTGTGCTTGTACCTGTGTGTGTGCGTATTTATGTGTCTGTGTGTGCTTGTACGCGTGTGTGTGTATGCCTATGTGTGTGTGTGTGTGTGCCTGAGTGGTGTGTGTGTGTGTGTGTGTGTATGTGTGTGTGTGTGTGTGTGTGTGTGTGTGTGTGTGTGTAGGGGAATGTGCGCCTATACATATGTTGCGTGAGTTGGCTCGAAAATGAAAGGGAAAAGAAGACGCTGTTTTTCATCAAATCTGGTAAATTAGTCCCTTCAAATATTTTATTCCTTTATCTCCTCTCTAAACAGCCAGTATTAGTTGTATACGGATGTATGCCCTGGGCGAGAAATATTTTCTTTGCCAGGCGGCAACAGTATCTGTTTAGAATTTGTATCTGTGTTTGTTTCTGCGCTTGTGTATTTGTCTCAGCACTGCAACGTTATTGTTTTTGTATCCATGCTGTAACTGTTTCTTTGTGTCTGTATCTGCGGCTACAGCATTGCCGTTTATGCATTTAATTATCTGTGTCCGTTTCTATACCTGCACCATCGCTGTACTTACATCCATGCCTACAGCACTGCAGTACTTACATCCATGCCTACAGCACTGCTCTACTTACATCCATACCTACAGCACTGCTGTTCTTACATCCATACCTACACCAACGCTGTACTTACATCCATACCTACACCATCGCTGTACTTACATCCATGCCTACAACACTGCTGTACTTACATCCATGCTACAGCACTGCTCTACTTACATCCATACCTACAGCACTGCTGTTCTTACATCCATACCTACACCAACGCTGTATTTACATCCATACCTACACCATCGTTGTACTTACATCCATGCCTACAGCACTGCTGTACTTACATCCATGCTACAGCACTGCTCTACTTACATCCATACCTACAGCACTGCTGTACTTACATCCATACCTACAGCACTGCTGTACTTACATCCATACCTACACCACTGCTGTACTTACATCCATACCTACACCACTGCTGTGCTTACATCCATACCTACAGCACTGCTGTACTTACATCCATGCCTACAGCACTGCTGTACTTACATCCACACCTACAGCACTGCTGTACTTACATCCATACCTACAGCACTGCTGTACTTACATCCACACCTACAGCACTGCTGTACTTACATCCACACCTACAGCACTGCTGTACTTACATCCATGCCTACAGCACTGCTGTACTTACATCCATACCTACAGCACTGCTGTACTTACATCCATGCCTACAGCACTGCTGTACTTACATCCATGCCTACAGCACTGCTGTACTTACATCCACACCTACAGCACTGCTGTACTTACATCCATACCTACAGCACTGCTGTACTTACATCCATACCTGCAGCACTGCTGTACATACATCCATGCCTACAGCACTGCTGTACTTACATCCATACCTACAGTACTGCTGTACTTACATCCATACCTACAGCACTGCTGTACTTACATCCATGCCTACAGCACTGCTGTACTTACATCCACACCTACAGCACTGCTGTACTTACATCCATGCCTACAGCACTGCTGTACTTACATCCATGCCTACAGCACTGCTGTACTTACATCCATACCTACAGCACTGCTGTACTTACATCCATACCTACAGCACTGCTGTACTTACATCCATGCCTACAGCACTGCTGTACTTACATCCACACCTACAGCACTGCTGTACTTACATCCATGCCTACAGCACTGCTGTACTTACATCCATGCCTACAGCACTGCTGTACTTACATCCATGCCTACAGCACTGCTGTACTTACATCCATGCCTACAGCACTGCTGTACTTACATCCATGCCTACACCATCGCTGTACTTACATCCATGCCTACAACACTGCTGTACTTACATTCATACCTACAGCACTGCTGTACTTACATCCATGCCTACAACACTGCTGTAGCTGTACGTGCCGTGGCAGGTGACGCTGGCGGTGGAGGGGAACACGCTGGTGGAGACCGTGACGGGCGCAGACTTCCAGAGCAAGAACGTGCGCACCGTCAGTGGGGACACCCTGACCATGGTGCGTGTGCTTCTCTCTCACCTCTGACCCCTGACCTTTGCGCACACGCAAGGATGCATATCCATACTTTACACCGTAGTTCTTCAAAAAGCATCCTCTCCGTTTGCGAGTAAAATTTTTCCATCAGCCTGAAAAGGATTTGTGTGAACGTGTGGATTTTAGACTTATAGTTTTGCATACTAGGTGAAACTAATTCAATTTGAGCTGTTTGCACTGCCAAAACTTCTGCAGATCTTGTCGTGAAGAGCAAGTCTGTTTTGATGATCGACACAGTCTTATTTCATGTCAGACATCCATGCAGACACACACAGTCACGTGTGCTTTTCTCGTTCCAGGTGATGACGTCAGGCAATGGTGTGTCAGCCACCCGGAAGTACAAGAAGGTGGGGTAGCCGTAACCTCTGACCCGGGTCGCTTTCTCGGACCACGGTGCAGCAGCCAAGGGAGAGCACTCCATTTGCCCATCCTCTGCAGCCCGCCTCTCTCGCTTTCTTCGTCGTCTTCTTTCGAGATTCTCTCTCTCTTTCTCTCTTTCTTTCTTTGTTTCTCTCCATGTCAGCCTTTTCTGTTTCATCAGTACTCTCGAAGTTCGTATCTTCCTCTCCACCCTCTGTTCCCCCCTTTTTTTCATGTCCAGGTCAGATTGTTCTCAAGTCGATTTGTGGTGCTCATGATGTCCAGTGTGTCTAAACTGCTACAAGCAGCGAACAAACGCCTCCCTTTGCTGGGAATCGTTGAGGACCGCCAGAAATGTGGGTTCTTCCAGTCGTCTCCATTTTCCCAGACTTTAAGGGCATATTTCGCGAACATGACGAGCTATTGCGAGGTTGAATAACGCGATATCTATCACATCATCCACCATGTACCAGTAATGTTGCTAGAAGCGCTGCAGCCATTATAAATACATAGTAAGAATTCACACGAGCCGCCTCTTTCTCGAATCATGTGACTTTGGAAACAAGAGACTGAAAAAAGAAAACCCTTCGCCATACTTCATTCTGTCTCCAACAAGGCTGAATATCGTGAAACAAAAAGATGAAGCACCCACACTGATTACTTCGTTCGTTACAAACTTCTTTCATTTGTCACTTAGTTCGTCGGTTTTTTTATATAATACTATCGTTGTAGTATGTAGACTTTTGCAGAAATAAATATTGTGTGCATTGGTTCAGTGTCTTACAGATTATTTACTTATTTATTTATAACGTATTAGAGTAGAAGAAGTAAAATTCAAGACTTAACAACAAACTCTAAACATCACGCAGCATTGAAACAGCACCGTATAGTAGGCCTACCACTACGATATACGGAATAACATTGGAAGTCACGCACACAAAAAAGGGTTTACAGAACATGAAAACAGTTAGCACTCAAGACATGCAGTCAATCATTTCGAGGTCACGTGATTTCCTCTACACAAGTCGTGCATGAGAAATGACCCCAGATGTGAAGTGCCGTGACGTGACGTAGGACAGAGTACGGGGTGACGCACAGCACTGCACAGTGCCGTGACGTGACACAGGACAGAGTACGGGGTGACGCACAGCACTGCACAGTGCCGTGACGTGACACAGGACAGAGTACGGGGTGACGCACAGCACTGCACAGTGCCGTGGCGTGACGTAGGACAGAGTACGGGGTGACGCACAGCACTGCACAGTGCCGTGACGTGACGTAGGACAGAGTACGGGGTGACGCACAGCACTGCACAGTGCCGTGGCGTGACGTAGGACAGAGTACGG
>JAWQFJ010002304.1:2500-7500 GCA_034096865.1 Theodoxus fluviatilis
TTTCGGTGAAACTGACATGTTGCTTTGATGTGGGGCGTCGGTTGATGAGATGGAGGGTGCGTGACCACGGTGATAATAACGTCGTTTCCGTTATCAGCGATGAAAGATGTATGCGATAGTCTTTTTCGTGGAGGACAGAAAATAGAAGGGAAGGGGAGTGATTTCAGTCATCGGGTAATGGTCAAGTGCAACGAATTAAGTATTCTCCGATGGTGTTTTGGTTTCCTTATGCTGCACCTGGTTTCACCTGATTATCGCTTTCCCGATTTGCACACAGGCTGCTCAATATTTAGAAAGTCTAAACAAAAGGTGTTTGACAAATGTTCTCAGTTTTACTTTTAGACATGCCACTGTCAGTGTGTCATGCATCGACAAATGGACAGACACTGGCAGTCGCCAACGCATTTGGAGAATCGGTGGTTAGCTTTCCCCGGGCAGACAAAAAAAAGAACTAGTTCCCAATGTTTTTTGCTCAACTTCCTCCTCCAACACCTTCATTTATTCTCTTCATTTTTTAAATTAAAACCATCTACACTTGTGTTGTGCGTCCATTCTACATTTTTGCCTCTCTAAAAAGTGTCTTTGACTGTTCCTCCATTAACTCTCTCTCTCTCTCTCTCTCTCTCTCTCTCTCTCTCTCTCTCTCTCCCTCTCTCTATCTCTCTCTCTCTCTCTCTCTCTCTCTCTCACCTCCCAACCCTTTGTAAGCTCACCTTCTGGGTGAACTGCGTCTGGAAGAAGTCGATGTACTTGGCGAAGTAGAGGGCGTTCTTGCGGGACTTGCCAATCATGTAGGCGTGCAGCACGTCGTAGGCCTCCTTGAACACCCGGATGAGGTGGGGTTCCTCGTCCCCGTCGTGCAGCGGACACTGCAGTAGTCTGACCAGCAAGTCGATGACCTGCAAAGACAGGGGAATGGTCAGCCAATGACGATGGACGTGGCACTCCCAGTATGTGTGAACAGTCTAAAGGATCCATAGAAGATTAATAGTAAGAACAATTCATGCAACACTTCTGACAGATCTGTACTTAGTTATATAAAGAAACAAATATAGTGAGTCGTATAAACGCTCCAGTTTT
The DNA here is from genome assembly GCA_034096865.1 of Theodoxus fluviatilis. NCBI lineage: Eukaryota > Metazoa > Mollusca > Gastropoda > Cycloneritida > Neritidae > Theodoxus > Theodoxus fluviatilis. The sequence goes on from JAWQFJ010002304.1 coordinate 3,581, forward strand.
GAAAGGACACAGCAATATTGTTCAATTAAGATGTGATGTGGCTAGGTCCCTGTTTAAAACATAACTTGGCTTCCGTTCCATCCTCGTAAACGTGTTCGTTTCCGTGTTGTCTTGAATGCCTATAACGTCAGCTTCCAAGCATGCAATTGGGAAAATCGTGCTTTACAGTGTAGTAGATTTTTATAATCAAGGAGGATGAGTCGTGCTATAATTAAATTATTTTCTTCCATCTCGCACAAAACACACGCCTCCCCTATCCTCTAATCCGTATGAACATATTCCACTTTTGCATGCACAGACTTGCATGTGTACACATACTAGATACACGTATACGTGTTATTTTCGACACTAACGAAACCCTAAAGACACGAGAAAGAGAGATTCAGTATCAACAATTTCCAAAAACAATCTGGAACAAAAAGGGACACTTCAGACTTGAGACTTTTACTGTGTAGGCCGGCGGCCGGTCACTAGGATACAACAAGCATAACAGTTGGCAGATATCCAGCACGGAAACAAAAGAGAGATAGTGCAGTCAGAAGCGAAATACCGACCCGTAAGTTTCGCATGAGCTTCTGTCTGTCCTTGTCAGGCAAATTCTGTGGCAGCATAAAGTCCTTGAGCTCCTTCAGGGCCTGGTGTTTGGTGAAAAAAAGCATTAGAAAGAAAAAAAATCACGCTCAGTGACATTGAAATAATACGCAGTTTTTGCATCATTTGGGGGTCATTCCTCTACCAAATTTATGAAAATCAAATTTGCAGCACTTAGTATTAAAAAAAAACTGGAATTTTTTCTGTTTGCATTTTGATGTCAGAAGCTTTCGAAATGGTGAAAGCTCGTTTGGCAGGAGAGAAAGCGATATGTCTCAGCTGTATTCAACTGTACAGTCAAGATTTTGCTCTATGATGAAATTAATTACGCCACTCTGCTTACCGAGATAATGCCGTGAGTCTTGCGGGCATTCAGTGTCACCCCAAGCCGTCTCTGCAATAACAACGTCAATAATTCAAATTCCAGAAAGAGAACATATCGACAAACATAGGACAATGAACAAGCAGAAAAGAATTGTTCAAATCACTGAACTAGGACACATGGGGATATGGGAGCGTTACATTTTTCTTCGTATTGCAAGAAACTATTTTCAGATCAATGTCTTGGTGATATGGATGATTCCTTTATGACTACAAACTGTGGAGGTCAAAGTGCAGAGGACAGCGAGCCTTACCTCTTGGATGAGGTTGAAGAGGAAGGGCACCATGCCCGCCACGTAGTTGAGATTTCTGACGTCACGCTCCTCCACGCGCTGTATGGTGTAGGCGTCATCGTACATGCTCTCCGTGCTGGCTGACACCTGCATCACGCATTGCACGTGTGTAGACATGTGTATACTCACTCGCATGCACACATGCACGGATGCACTCATGCACCCACATACTCTCTCATTTTTTTCTCTCTCTTTCTCTCTTACTCTCTCTCTCTCTCTCTCTCTCTCCTCCCCTCCCCCCCGAGCACTTTCACGAATATACAGACACATCCCCCCCCCTTCCTCTCCTCCCTACCCCTCTCAGGCACTGATACGCACGCGCACGCACGCAAGCACACGCACATACTCATAAGCACACACACACACACGCACATACACACACAATAACACACACACACAATAACACACACACTCATGTACGCACACACGCGCGCACGCACACACACACACACACACACACACACACACACACACACACACAATGCCACAAATTCCTTATTCAACTTCCTTCACAGCAAAGGACATACTTGCTATATATGCAAGAAAAGGAATAGGCAAAAAGGAAAGCTGGGTACAACTGCAATCTGGGTGCAGTGATACGGTGATACACTTGTCAACTAGTGCATCCACTGCAGGCTGCAAGCAGAGTCAGTCTCACCTTGCGGACCTGGGCGCTGTCCCATCGCAGTCCCTGCATGGACCTCTCGTTGTCCCCCTCCTGGTACTGGTGCTTCTTGTAGTCCTCATCTGCAGTCACACAGTGGCAGTCAGGCAATAACCCAATCTGCAGTCACACAGTGGCAGTCAGGCAATAACCCAATCTGCAGTCACACAGTGGCAGTCAGGCAATAACCCAATCTGCAGTCACACAGTGGCAGTCAGGCAATAACCCAATCTGCAGTCACACAGTGGCAGTCAGGCAATAACCCAATCTGCAGTCACACAGTGGCAGTCAGGCAATAACCCAATCTGCAGTCACACAGTGGCAGTCAGGCAATAACCCAATATGCAGTCACACAGTGGCAGTCAGGCAATAACCCAATCTGCAGTCACACAGTGGCAGTCAGGCAATAACCCAATCTGCAGTCACACAGTGGCAGTCAGGCAATAACCCAATCTGCAGTCACACAGTGGCAGTCAGGCAATAACCCAATCTGCAGTCACACAGTGGCAGTCAGGCAATAACCCAATCTGCAGTCACACAGTGGCAGTCAGGCAATAACCCAATCTGCAGTCACACAGTGGCAGTCAGGCAACAACCCAATCTGCAGTCACACAGTGGCAGTCAGGCAATAACCCAATCTGCAGTCACACAGTGGCAGTCAGGCAATAACCCAATCTGCAGTCACACAGTGGCAGTCAGGCAATAACCCAATCTGCAGTCACACAGTGGCAGTCAGGCAATAACCGAATCTGCAGTCACACAGTGGCAGTCAGCCAATAACCCAATCTGCAGTCACACAGTGGCAGTCAGGCAATAACCCAATCTGCAGTCACACAGTGGCAGTCAGCCAATAACCCAATCTGCAGTCACACAGTGGCAGTCAGGCAATAACCCAATCTGCAGTCACACAGTGGCAGTCAGGCAATAACCCAATCTGCAGTCACACAGTGGCAGTCAGGCAATAACCCAATCTGCAGTCACACAGTGGCAGTCAGGCAATAACCCAATCTGCAGTCACACAGTGGCAGTCAGGCAATAACCCAATCTGCAGTCACACAGTGGCAGTCAGGCAATAACCCAATCTGCAGTCACACAGTGGCAGTCAGGCAATAACCCAATCTGCAGTCACACAGTGGCAGTCAGGCAATAACCCAATCTGCAGTCACACAGTGGCAGTCAGGCAATAACCCAATCTGCAGTCACACAGTGGCAGTCAGGCAATAACCCAATCTGCAGTCACACAGTGGCAGTCAGGCAATAACCCAATATGCAGTCACACAGTAGCAGTCAGGCAATAACCCAATCTGCAGTCACACAGTGGCAGTCAGGCAATAACCCAATCTGCAGTCACACAGTGGCAGTCAGGCAAAAACCCACTCTGCAGTCACACAGTGGCAGTCAGGCAATAACCCAATCTGCAGTCACACAGTGGCAGTCAGGCAATAACCCAATCTGCAGTCACACAGTGGCAGTCAGGCAATAACCCAATCTGCAGTCACACAGTGGCAGTCAGGCAATAACCCAATCTGCAGTCACACAGTGGCAGTCAGGTAATAACCCAATCTGCAGTCACACAGTGGCAGTCAGGCAATAACCCAAATCTCCAGTCGTCTGACTGCTTCTACCCATATCCACAGGACTGCGTCATCGATATTTCTTGCTTGTCTTTTGAAAAGATAAGCCGCAGAGCAGAGGAGAGAGAGAGAGAGAGAGAGAGAGAGAGATAGAGAGACAGAGAGACAGAGAGACAGAGAGAGAGAGAGCGCGAAGAGAATGAGAGAGTGTGTGTGAATATAATGAGAGAGAGAGAGAGAGAGAGAGAGAGAGAAGATAATGAGAGAGAGAGAAAGGGGGGGGGAGAGAATGAGAGAGAGAGAGGTAAGAGAATGAGAGAGAGAGAAGAGAATGAGAGTGAAGAGAGAGAGAGAGAGAGAGAGAGAGAGAGAGAGAGGGGCGCCAACCATTGAATCTAGAGTGAATTATGGTGAAAA
>JAWQFJ010002304.1:12500-17500 GCA_034096865.1 Theodoxus fluviatilis
CACGGCACTGCGCCTCGTACATCGTCCCAGGGATAGAACCACGGCACTGCGCCTCGCACATCGTCAAACCCCAAAGCGTACTCGCCTATCTCCGCCTGTCAAAAAGCAGGGTTTCAACAACAAAGGAGTAGAAGCTGAGGGGCTGACCATGCATTCAGGGAAGAGGGGAGAGCTTTTGGGGTGAGGGTGGGCTGTCTAAAATGAGAAAGCAGTCTTACCACTTCCCCTTCTGATTTGACTTTGTAGCGAGGCAGAATGCGGAACTGTGCGTTTTTGGCATTGAACTCGATGAGGGACACCTGCAAAGACAAGCAGCAGTTGGGACTCACGTGAAGAAACACGGCATTGGGAAATACACACACACAGAACTAGTTAGGCGGTGACAGCTTTATAGCACCCTTTACAAATAATCAGACCCAAGTGTTTCCATCTGATTTCTTCTTTCAGGCAGTTTCATTCCCTGTCTCCAATGGGCTGGTTGCCCAAAATGAGGAGAGAAGCCCACAATTTAACGACATTCATTTTTCAATTAATGCATGATGAAATTCAAACAAGGTTTTAAAAGAAAAAAAGCAACGTAAACGAAGACGACCATACATACAGACTGTTCTCCTAGAACAAGACTGTCATACACTGTCAAGGACATGGACAAACAAAACTGTGATGAACAGAAATGGAACTCTCGTTACCTTCATGTTGTTCTTGTCTTTCTTGCTGGTGTGAGTTGTACTCATTTGAACATACTTGTTTGTGAACACATGCTTGAGCTGAAAAAGCAACGTAATGCACCTGTTACCAACACACTTGCAATTCATAAACTTATTAGCAATGATTATCGCCACTTCATTTATTCTTATACAACCATTCTGGCTTCATCGTAGAAAGCATCCAACCCTGAAAATGTGCAATACATAAATTCCCATTAAATTGAATCCCCTTGAAACTTCAGTCACGAGAGCGCCTTCTAGTGCTGTGTACATGGGGTTTTAGCACTTAGCACGTCTTCTTTATAGACATCCAGCGAGCAAATCAGTGCTCTTCGAGACCGAGTAAGGGCAGGTAACTCCGACTTACCTGCACTAGCTCCCCATAGCGCACGCGTTTGCCGTGCTGTCGTTTCTGTTCCGCCATGTTGTCCTTGTCCTCCGCCAGGGCCGACACCTGCAGCCGGGGAAGACATCTTGGATTAGAAGTGTGCGGTGTGTTTATTAGAAGAAGAAAAAATGGCGAAGATATATTGCCGACGTGATGGCATTACCTGCATGCTCTGCAATGCTACTCTGCGGCCGGAGAAGACATCTTGGATTAAAAGTGCGGTGTGCTTGTTAGAAGAAAAAAAAAGACAAAAATATCTTGCCGACTTAATGAACCTGCATGTTCTGCAGTGCTACACAACATGTGTTGAAATGGCGTAATGGAGTCTATCATTGAGGTGTTTCCCGATACACATAGCTGCACAATACGTGTTGAAATGGCGTTATGAAGTCTTTCATTGAGGTGTTTCCCGATACACAGTGCTGCACACAATACGTGTTGAAATGGCGTTATGAAGACTTTCTTTGAGGCGTTTCCCGATACACATAGCTGCACCTTATGTGTTGAAATGGCGTAATGGAGTCTATCATTGAGGTGTTTCCCGATGCACATAGCTGCACAATATGTGTTGAAATGGCGTAATGGAGACTATCATTGAGGTGTTTCCCGATACACATAGCTGCACCTTATGTGTTGAAATGGCGTTATGAAGTCTTTCATTGAGGTGTTTCGCGATACACAGTGCTGCACACAATACGTGTTGAAATGGCGTAATGGAGTCTATCATTGAGGTGTTTCCCGATACACATAACTGCACAATATGTGTTGGAATGGCGTAATGAAGTCTTTCATTGAGGCGTTTCCCGATGCACATAGCTGCACAATATGTGTTGGAATGGCGTAATGAAGTCTTTCATTGAGGCGTTTCCCGATACACATAGCTGCACAATACGTGTTGAAATGGCGTAATGGAGTCTATCATTGAGGTGTTTCCCGATACACATAGCTGCACAATACGTGTTGAAATGGCGTTATGAAGTCTTTCATTGAGGTGTTTCCCGATACACAGTGCTGCACACAATACGTGTTGAAATGGCGTTATGAAGACTTTCTTTGAGGCGTTTCCCGATACACATAGCTGCACAATATGTGTTGAAATGGCGTTATGAAGTCTTTCATTGAGGTGTTTCCCGATACACATAGCTGCACAATATGTGTTGAAATGGCGTTATGAAGTCTTTCATTGAGGTGTTTCCCGATACACATAGCTGCGCAATACGTGTTGAAATGGCGTTATGAAGTCTTTCATTGAGGTGTTTCCCGATACACAGTGCTGCACAATACGTGTTGAAATGGCGTTATGAAGACTTTCTTTGAGGCGTTTCCCGATACACAGTGCTGCACAATATGTGTTGAAATGGCGTAATGGAGACTTTCTTTGAGGCGTTTCCCGATGCACATAGCTGCACAATATGTGTTGAAATGGCGTAATGGAGTCTTTCATTGAGGTGTTTCCAGATACACAGTGCTGGACACATTTTATTTACATTCACATTCGTTTCTTTTATTCTTGCTTTCAGCCATCTTTCTTTTGTTCCTTTTTGTCTCTATCTCATGCCAAATGTCCTTTTATTTATCCATGTCTCGCATACTTGTCCACCAATTTTGATGTGTGAAGATTGAAATAATGCTTCTCCATCTTTCAGACAGTATCCGTGCGTTTACTTTAGTGGGTTTATTTTTTCATGTTCTCTATGAATGCAAAAGTCTCTCCACTACACTTCCTGTTTCACACTTACCCGAGCCTGGAGGAGCATGACCTTGATATGCGCATCGGCGCCTTCCGCCTGAGCCAGCGCCTGCCATTTCCGGTACTTCTTGTTGAGCTTGTACCGATTCTGGATGCATACTTGGAAGACAACGACTGAAAAGAAAAGAAAAATCATTGTCCACGTCTATTTTATAAATTTAAAAAAGAGGTGTTTTTTTAAATAATCATATGACATGAATTTGAAAATTGCCACTATCAAAACCGCTGTAGAAGAACAGTATTTCTCTATCATGGGATAAATATAGCATTCTATTAAAGGAGGAGGCATCTTCGATGGCTAGAAGCAGAGAGGTGTTGTCGGTGATCCCTGGTCAACAACTTCCCTCCATAGATGCAAAGGTACATAAGACTGGTACGATGCCTAAATGTGCTCCAGAGAACACATACACTGCAGTGTACGATGCACCAGCAAAGCATGGGGTACAACTTTAGGTAGCCGAAGGAAAAAGTACGCAATGGTAAAGGTGTTCTTCTTTATATTGCGACTTTTTCACCCATTGATGGGTGCTCAAACCGCATACATTTACCCCCTGGTCATTGGCCTACCTCTTTTTATCACCCCAACACCATCTGAACTCCTTGGGGAGCTACGAGGGTAAGCACACGAACGACGATGAAATTCAAAATATCAAAGCAGTTCCAGGCTATGCAGACACGTATCCGACCTACCGTGAGGGCTGGGTATGTTTGTAGGGCGGTTCCTGTCCTGGTCTGTGTAGATCCACAGGCCGTTGTTGGGGGAGCTGAAAAGAGAAAATCCATAACGGGAATGCCCAATGATGTAGAGTCCTTTATGGTGTTAGAGCGCGGGTAATGTCGCAGAAATCACGTGAGGATGTTCTGTCGATAATAGGTCAGGTGTCGGTGAAGGTAACAGCGGTGAAGATGGAGTGGAAAAGTACATGGTGTACTAGTATCAATTGCTATGCACGCTAGCGTAATATGTGTATGTACTTATGAATCTGTTCTTGCTTGTACTGCGCCAATCTCGCGCCATTTATACAGGCGCGAAGGTAATGTTTAGCGAGAATAACTATTTCGTTTCAGTTTCTTGCATGTTGCACAATGTATCCCAGATGCTACTAGTGAAGATTCGTGTTTTTTTTTATAGATATGATACAGATAATAGTTTGTTTTCAAAAGATCATTTTTGAATCACCATTTTACAAAAGACACCAATCATCACGGCCCATCCTCACTTGCACGAGGACTACAATAAAAACACTCATATAAGAACGCATTTCTGCTCTCGAGAATGCTGTCGACAACACAGTGACGAGGAAGATCGTAATGCATCCCAGAAAGATGCATCCAGAATAACCAGGCAACAAAACAAAAGGATGGCCGATACTGCCGGTGCAATGTGCGCAACAACGCCGACATTCCCAGGGGACTGCGCAAGCCCGGAAACCAGCGTTACTTCGACTTCTGACCCGGAGTGACGTCACGACAAGGATATGTCACGAGGGGGTGCTGATGTCGGTGTCTGGCCTCGTTCCAGAATTGGCTTGCCTCAGGGGAGGTTACTCACACAGGTAGAGAAGAGCGCATTCGTCTCGCCACACGACAGCAGACCAAGGGCTCGTGTGCAGAACAGGAAAAAACCAGATCCACGAAGAATGAAAGAGACTTCGTTTGAGTTTTCATTAGGGATTGTAACTGTCTGCAGATTACTGATTGCATTTGCACTACAGGCCAGAAGTAGTGGTGCACAGTTTTCACCTGCTTCTTATCCTGCCAAAACACTGTGTCATATTTTGATTGTTCTTGCACATGCATTTACTTTCTTTTACACAGCCTGTCGTCACAATTGAAAAGCTTGTTGCATCTTGTTTGGTGATTGAAACGGCTTGCGCCTCTTCAAACGGAGAATAGATTGAGTAGGATCTGGTGTACTGCTTCTTAATTCCACTTTGGTTGCTCGTGAGAAATGTTTAGTTGCTTTCCTTCAGTCTCCACTGACCGACATCGGTCATTGTCCCGACTGAGAGAAAAAGTGTCGTGAGAATCTGACACGACTGATAATGAAAATCCAAAAAATATACGTGTTAGAATTTGAGCATCTAGAAATCATTCCCATTAAAGTGCAATAATCATCACCTTTTCTTCTTTCAATAGCGTCATCAAGCGATAG
>JAWQFJ010002304.1:22500-31556 GCA_034096865.1 Theodoxus fluviatilis
TCAAATCTTCATTCTACATGCCCCATCTTCCTGCTGTATAGCTTGGTCGACCGTCTCCTATCATGTGCATTGCTTGGTCATTTTGTTGATTAGGTTGGCTTTACTTCAATCAAAATATGCCAGACAACAGTAACTTTAAATCTCTGTTCTACATGCCCTATTTTTCTTCTGTCTTCCGTGGTTGCCACCCTCACGTGTACATTTCTCGGTGACTTTGTTGACTGCTGTGACTTTTTCTTGACCAGAAAATGACAAACAACAGGCAGAGTTAATCAACGACTGTTGGCGCTGTGTTTCTGGATGATGCATTTGAACTCCTTTCCCCTTGTGGCCTTCGCGCAGCCTGTCAGTTTTGTTACTTGAATGCGCAATCATTTTCTTGCCTTTTTTCTCTCGTTTAACGGACGCCCTCGCTGACGAGCTGGTTGGCTCGCTGCCCAGATTACTGAAGGAATGACTACTCGCAGCCCGCTTACTCACTCGCTGACAGGCTTTCAGTGTCGGCATAATGATGACTTACACATACGTTTTTCGTTTCGCTTTTTCCTGTACTTACATCTCACCTGCCCCAGATCACAATCACACTAAGAACTGGTGAGCGGGCGGATGGTTCCCACAAAACGCCGGGGTGACGTGAGTGGGATGTTTCTGCAGAATAACGGAAAGAGTGGGTGGATCGAGTTACAGGAGATGAAGACCGTCATCGTTCGAAGAGGAAGAAAGGAGTCGTTGGTTGAGAGTGCCTAGATGAATAGCGCCATTGTTGTGCATTATGACTTTTGAAAATCTAGATGGAGCAACTCACGCTCAATGCCATAAACATTCGCCGGCATATGCAAGGTTGGGTAAATAAACCTCTCAGGTGCCTGGAACGGAGTCCGTGACTGCTCGTTTAAATCTGTTCCTGAGGTTGTCCGTCCATATGACAAGACTGTGCCAAAAATAGTGTATTTTCATATATTATTCCTAGGAAGAATGCATTCAAGTATGAATTGCAAGGGCTACAAGCAGGCCTGGCTCATCGACAGTTATTCCATGCAATATTTCTAACAACCAACGTTTTAATACATTGTCGCATCTGCATTTCTTGGAAGAGATCACGGGAAGTATTTTGTAAAATCAAAAATATTCCAGAACACTTATGAGGGCATAGTAACATTGCTTTCACCTGGTCCATACGGAATGGCTGTCGTCTAGTCATGTTCGAAAAGAAAGGATGCTAGCAGAAAAGCATTGGCAATAAAACTTAGTTGCTCTACATTTGTCCCGTCAAAGGTGAAGGTAATGGTTTCTGGTAACGACTTATTGCCAGTTTCTGGAGGCAGACAAAAGCACCATTTCCAATACATGCTAAGAGTTCCAGCCCAATGCTGGCTCCAGCCTGTGTCAAAGGTTCATCACTCTGCAATCTCCTTTCACTGCCCTCACAGGTAACCCATTTCCCCGAGGAAGGAACTCCAGGATTGGCGACAGCGGGAGAGCGCCCAGCCTACTGGAACAGAGCTCCAAGGTCTCCGAGGCCAGGGTGGACAGGTCAAGGCCACACATAAAAAAGGGAACGTGTGGTTCCACAACTATCACACCTCTCATTATAGACCGCGGGTCATTCTATAGCATGACAGAGAAGTCGGCACTAACCGACGGAGATACGGATCATATACGGGACGCGTAGCAGCTATTTGCATGCTTTGCGAACGAGCTTGGTACATGTAAACGATTACAGGCACACATTCTCTCTCTCTCTCTCTCTCTCTCTCTCTCTCTCTCTCTCTCTGTCTGTCTGTCTGTCTGTCTGTCTCTCTCTCTCTGTCTGTCTGTCTGTCTCTCTCTCTGTCTGTCTCTCTCTCTCTCTCTCTCTCTCTCTCTGTGTGTGTGCAGGTGTGTACGTATGTATGTATGGTGGGTGTGTGGGTGTGTGTGTGTGTGTGTGTGTTATTGCGTGCGTGCGTGTGTGTGTGTGTGTGTGTGTGTGTGTGTGTGTGTGTGTGTGCGCGCGCACGCTATTTTCTCGCGCTTGTATGTTATTCGTTTCATAACCTGAGGCTGCACGTCAAAACATTGTCAGGATGAGCTTTGGCATACGAGTTGAGAGACCACGCTAGTTGTACTGTGACCACACATGTATCAACACAGGCACAGTGATACTAGAGCTCATGAGCACCAAAATCACAGGAATACATTATCAGCAACGCATTATATATCCAGCAACGTTATTGCTTTTTCATGAAAACTCGATGGCAGAAACCACCAGGGCCCCCCAAAATACGATATCTCCTCATGGACTGCAGGCATTCTGCATACATTTCTCCGTAGCCACCTTTTGGTGTACGTAGTCAGAAATTGCACAACATTACCACCCGTAATAAATCATCGTATTCAATTATAGCGGAAGCAGAGTAATGGGGATGGTAAACATAAAGAGTTCTCGGTCTCGGACGAACATCACTGCGTAATCGTACGTTATTTTCAGGACTATAAGTTCTCACTGAGGAGACAAATAGAGCCACAGGAGCAGAAAGATAAAGTCATTTCAGGTTCAGAAAGCACACTCATTCTTTCTCTGAGCACGTGCGCTTTTCTATCGAATGTTATACCACACTGTTTCATAGAACCAGTCTTGCTTGTGTTCTCTAAAGTCAAGTTAGACCATCAGAAACCTGCTTGTCTTCTCTAGAGTCAAGTTAGACCTTCTGAAACATGCTAGTTTTCTATAGAGTCAACTTAGACATCTGAAACCTGCTTATCTTCTATAGAGTCAAGTTAGACCATCTGAAACTTGCTTATCTTCTCTTGAGTCAAATTAGACCATCTGAAACCTGCTAGTCTTCTTTAGAGTCAAGTTAGACCATCTGAAACCTGCTTGTCTTCTCTAGAGTCAAGTTAGACCTTCTGAAACATGCTAGTTTTCTATAGAGTCAACTTAGACATCTGAAACCTGCTTATCTTCTATAGAGTCAAGTTAGACCATCTGAAACTTGCTTATCTTCTCTTGAGTCAAATTAGACCATCTGAAACCTGCTAGTCTTCAATAGAGTCAAGTTAGACCATCTGAAACCTGCTAGTCTTCTATAGAGTTACGTTTGATCATATGAAACCTACTTGTCTTCTCTAGAGTCAAGTTAGATCAGCTGAAACCTGCTTATCTTCTCTTGAGTCAAGTTAGACAATCTGGAACCTGCTAGTCTTCTCTTGAGTTAAGTTTGACCACATAAAACCTACTTGTCTTCTCTAGAGACAAGTTAGACCAGCTGAAACCTGCTTGTCTTCTCTTGAGACAAGTTAGACCAGCTGAAACCTGCTTATGTTCTCTAGAGTCAAGTTAGACCAGCTGAAACCTGCTTGTCTTCTATAGAGTCAAGGTAGACCAGCTGAAACCTGCTTGTCTTCTCTAGTGTCAAGTTAGACCAGCTGAAACTTGCTTGTCTTCTCTAGAGTCAAGTTAGACCATCTGAAACCTGTTGTCGGTGTGAGTGCTTTTGATCGCCGCCTGGTTCAGCGCTCCCCTTCCTTGAAGCTTCCGTTTACGAGAGAAGACTGAGGAGCGAGTGAAAGCACTACACAGAAACCTTTCACATGGAACCATTCGAGCTTGAAGGATCAAGGGCATTTATCCCAGGTGACTGCTCCCTCCCATTCTCGGTTCCGGGCACTTCCCTTGTCAGGCAATTTGCAGCCCATCCAGCCAAGAAATGTGGCTCCTCCCTAGTTACCGCCCTTGCTGCTCCTCCTTGTGGCTGTCTTGCTGGTCTGCCGTGGTCCTGCTCTCTTCTCAGCGCGTCAGGCTGCTTCTTATCTTGTCCCGGTTGCTGTTCTCTTGCAGTTGCTTCCCTTCGCCCTTCTTATTTCTGAAAGCCTAGCTCTTGCACCCCATGCCCCTATTCTTCCTCTTCCTTCTACTCTTCATCTCTCTCTCTCTCTCTCTCTCTCTTCTCTCTCTCTCCTCTCTCTCCTCTCTTTCTCTCTTTCTCTCTCTCTCTCTCTCTCCTCTCTTCCTCGTCTCCTCTCTACTCCTCTCTCTCTCTCTGCTCTCTCTCCCCTTTCCTTCTCTCTTTCTCCCCTCTCTCCTCTCTCTCTCTCTCTACTGTTTGCCCTCTCCCCCCTCCCTCTCTCCCTGTTGCGTTGCCTATCCTGCACTTGCTATTCCTTCTGCTCCGCATCTGCGATATCCCGTAACTCTCCTCTTACTGCTGTGTGACTATGCTTCTTCTTGTGCACTGCTACCTGCTGCTGCTGCGACTCCTGCTCCTCTTCTTCTCCTTTCTTATCCCCACCCCTTCTCTCTTTCTCTCCCGCTTTCCTATATCCAACTCCTCTCCTCATCCCCTCCTCCGCATCAGGCCCCGCCCTCGCAGCAAGCCCGCCGCGTAGAACCTTCGCCTCCCCCGTCTCTTCCTCCACATTTACCGACACTTTCTTACCCACACTATTGTTCACATCTCCATCATGCAAATCAATCATGCGTTGTTTCTTGTCGCGACAGAACTGGCTTTCTGACCTTCTGTCCTCGGTGCGAACGGAAAGTTACTGCAAAACTCCAATTTAGCCCAAAGTACACAGCGGAGGGGGAAAATTCTGCAGATCGCCTTCAAAATGCAGACGGCGTGTCAACTTCCAGGACACCTACGGCTACAAACAGAGGCCTGGGTCGGCTGTGTGCAGAGTGGCCATTGTGTGTGTGTGGGGGGGGGGGGGGGGGGGGGGGGGGGAGGGGAAGAGAGAGACACACATCGCATGCACAGGCACGAGGGCAATCAAGGGGTATAAAGGCTGCAGGGAAAGTCTAGGCCTAGGTGTCAGGCTGGACGAGACAGACAGGGATACTTTGGGGAGTTGACACAGGGTGAGCCAGTGTAGAGAAGAGTGCCAGAAAGTGGTGGCAGATGGTGCAATAAGGGAGCCACGTTAGGCACGGACAAGTTCAAGAACAAAACGCTCAAACGACTGCAATAGGTGATGACAATGACAGCACGTATGCACATATATACATGTATGCATGCATGCGTACACGTGTGCGGTTTATGTTGTGTTACTGAGTGTATATATATGTATGAGACAGAGAGAGAGAGAGAGAGAGAGAGAGAGAGAGAGAGAGAGAGAGAGAGAGAGAGAGAGAGAGAGAGAGAGAGATTGATTGAATCTTTATTTATCAAGGATGACATTTTAGGCATTTTTGCCTATCTTACAAATTGCCCTTGCTCATAAAGAAATTAAAACATGGATAGAAATGAAAACATGGATAGATAAGAATAAAATATGCAGTAGCTAATCTATGAACAACAGTTGGTAAGATGAAGAATATGATCAACAATTACAAAGATTTTAGTAGATGCCTTTGACAACTGTCAGCTCAGTGAGTCTTCAAGTTCAAGCAAATACGTGTCATATGCACAGGCGACAACAGTGAGATCATCTGAATAGATAATCACGTGAAGGGAGAGAGAGAGAGAGAGAGAGAGAGAGAGAGAGAGAGAGAGAGAGAGAGAGAGAGAGAGAGAGAGAGAGAGCACATCTGACACCTAGATGTCACAGATCAAGAGGGGAGACAGCGGTGCGAGACGGAGTAGACTGGGCCGATTTTTTGCTCATTTCCCAGCAGTACACAGACTATGGAATTCAAAATTAAATATCCGCGACCACAAATGCGGAGGGGAAAGAAGCCTATAAGTCCCAGCAAGACTCCTCCCCCCCATGTAGATAAATATATTGATAATATATATAATGGTAATTTTTATGTATTTCATCCTAATTATTATACGCAAAATATTTGCAATCCAATACACAATTAAATTAGCTATATCTATCTACTATTTTTACCTCATCAGAAGAGACAGGTGGCAATTAATGCGCAGGCATGACATTCACACACTATGATGGTATATGTTATAGGCAATCCACCAATAGAAAGCAATCCATAAAAAAAAATTTAAATAATCCAAAAGCACTCCCAAACAGCAAATCCAAAGACGAGCGGTCTTTCTTCAGGTTATTTCTTGCTAGGTGTGATAGGTATTGATTTTGAATTGCTTGTTTTATTTTCGTCTGTTGTTTTGTATGTAATTTGTTGATTTTATGCGTAATTCATTAACAGGAACAACCGATATTTATCGTGTAAAATTGATGAATGTTGTACCGGAAAAAAAAAAAAAATCAGTTAGTTGCGTCTAGTTCCTGGTTTGCTGAGTTTTACGTTCTTGACTAATGTGTGTTCTTTCTAAGTTCTGGATCTAATACGCGATTTTAATTTGTTTTTGTGTTTAAATACAAGACCCTGATTAATTTTTGGATCGTGCCTCGATTTTTGCCATTATGAATTACAGAGCAAAGACAGACAGGGAGAAAGATCCCTTTTTAATTAAATAAAATTTTATAAAAAGTATAAAAAGGCCTGCGGAAATGTGTGGAACAAGGGCAAAATGGGGGAATGAAAAAAAGGAAAAATGGGAAAAGGTGGAAGGAAACTGGATGGAATAGTGGAAAACTAAATGGGAAAATAAACCTGGAAAGGAAAAAGCTCTGAAAGGAATTTTGAAAAATGGGAAGAAAAGGAATAGAGTGGGAATGGAGGGGGGCGGGAAACAAGGAAAGAAAAAAAAAGATGGAAGGCCTGGAAAAATCAATTGTGGTGGGAAATTGGAAAATATAAATGGGACGGTGGAAATGCCTACTTCTTGGATATTCTTTGGTAATTTTTGCTTTTTGTCATGGATTCGCATTGGATTTGTTTTAGATCTTTTAGATTTGATTGCTTTTTGTTGGAGTTTTTTAGCTTTAGTTTTTTTTTTTTGATTTGCTTTGGATTGTTTTGTTTTAGTGGCTTTTGGATTTAGCTTTTCTTTCTGGAGTATTTATTTTTGACTTGCTTTGGATAGCTTTAGATTGCTTTGGATAGCTTTGGATAGCTTCAGATTGCTTTGGATAGCTTTAGATTGCTTTGGATAGCTTTGGATAGCTTCAGATTGCTTTGGATAGCTTTAGATTGCTTTGGATAGCTTTGGATTGGTTTGGATTGTTTCAGATTGCTTTGGAGAGCTTTGGGTTGTTTTAGATTGCTTTGGATAGCTTTGGATTGATTTGGATAGTTTTAGTTTGCTTTGGATAACTTTAGATTGATTTGGATTGTTTAGATTGCTTCAGATAGCTTTGGATTGTTTTAGATTGCTTTGGATAGCTTTGGATTGATCTGGATTGCTTATTGATAACCCTGGGAAACCCGCCTCCAGTAGGTTGCAACGGAAACCTGGGGCGCGTTCAACCCCTGTCTCCGAAGGCGTCTATGGAGGTACACTCAGAACTACGTTGTAGGTTAAATATAGCTCTGTGTAAGCCTTCGGAGAAAGGGTCTCAAGCCCCCTGGCGGGGGACTTTTGCATGAACAGGCAAGGGTGAATCAGACAGCACATTGAGATGCAGACTGGCGTGTTTCTCCGTAGTGGAAGATGAATGATGACGCACGGCAGGAATAAGGAATGAATGAACAAGTGAATGAATGAAGTTGTACAGTCTATCAGCCTTTGTGGGGTATGTAGTCATTGACCTCAGAATCACTCAATGTGGTTAGAGTAAGGTCATGCCGAGTCACGACCTCCCAAGTAATTCCCCTTTTAGGATTCGCGTACGGACACTTCGGTGGATCCCCTCTAACCCTCAGCCCACAGGGAGACGGGTGTGACGAATTTGCCTCTCGCACCGCTCCGCTCACTGCCGAATCTGGGACGAGTAAGTCTACTGAGGTGTTGGAACTGAGGTGTTGAAACTGAGGTGTTGAAACTAAGGTGTTTGAAACTGCAGTCATAAACTGCTTCCTACGACGATCACTGAAGCTCCTACCTACACACACGTTTTTACTATAGTGGTATTTTTCTCCCTGTAGAGTAGGCACTGTTTATTCCTCAACACGAGTCGGCTTGTCTAAGAAAACTGCTGCCGCGTGGGAACTGCATGCGATGATGACACGTACAGCGCTGATTGGCTGGCGATGCGCGCGATGGACGGTGATGCAAGAGGTTAATTCTGACAAAATAAGGCTCGTGGATAAAAGAAACTGTGTTGTGGAAATGATACTTCAAATTGGAAGTGCAGATAAAGAGTGATACGTCAAAGTAATGAGGACGATGGCTTATTGAGTGATGCTGAAAATGTAAAACTTCTGAACGAGTTGATCACGGCTGAGGCTAAACTTGTGGCGAGTGCAAAGTGGAAAAAGGGGGACTCAGGAAAAAGGATAAGGAGGTGAAGAAAAAATGAAAAAATGTGGAAAAAGAACAAAAGAGAGAGAGAGAGAGAGAGAGAGAGAGAGAGAGAGAGAGAGAGAGAGAGATAGAGAGAGAGAGAGAGAGGAGGGGGAGAGAATTGAGCTCTAATAGGCCTACTAGAAAGTCTAAAGCGGGACACGTGACATGAAATGACAAAACGGGAGCATGGCAACGTGAACTGTTCAGCACAGGAAACACAGCATATGACACACGCGTAGCTAGGGAGAACGACAGCTGCAATTGTCTGCACTCTTGCTTCAAAACTGCACATATAATGTAATACATTGAAAACTTGACACGCGCCACACTCAAGCACCACCCACTTCAAACATGGCAGCCACTCAAGGCGAGGCTAGGCGTGACAAGCAAATGCTACAGCAACACAGCAACACTGCCTCAGGGCCAGGGCAACAGGCAGTGGGCGGGCTATAGGGAATGAGGAAGAGGCCATATAGAACGCAATCAAAAAATGCATGAATCACTGAAGGTCACAAGCTGTTTGAAAGTTGGCGGCAAAACTCGAATCCAGCTGTTCAGGAAAGGGAATCGTGTTTTACTTTTCTAGTCTTTCCATACGTACACACACGCGCGCCTGCCTGGCTGTGAGATCTCTCTCTCTCTCTATCTATCTCTCTCTCTCTCTCTCTCTCTCTCTCTCTCTCTCTCTCTCTTTCTCTCTTCTCTCTCTCTCTCTCTCTCTCTTTCTCTCTCTCTCTTTCTCTCTCTCTCTCTCTCTTCCTTCATCTCCGGCATTCATGTGTGAATAATGCGTCTGCCTGCTATAGTCTGCGAGCGCGCGCGCGC
>JAWQFJ010002304.1:31578-34078 GCA_034096865.1 Theodoxus fluviatilis
AATTCCAGACACAGCTGTTAAGTGCATTAAACCACCTGCATGATCTGGTCATTTTTGTTAGTCTTCTCTCATACACCTCCTACTCCCCCGTACGAACACCCCCGCAAGGTATTAGGATAGATGATGGCGAGAAGGATTGCGGATGGAGATATTCGTCAGCGGTGTGTGAGATAGATCGAGCAGAGGATTGTGCGTGTATCCCATAGTATCAGCTGTGAATGAGAGTGGTTCGGAACACTAGCGAGATGAGGCACGATAGCTAAGTGGTGGACAGTAGGGAATCGAGTGGTAGAGTGTGAGTAGTCGAGTATGATGCTCTTTATTACAGAGAGGGCAGTGGACAGTAAGAATGGATCGTAGGTGGGGTAATGATGGAGACTGAGAATAGATAGACGGACGACTGAAGTTGGTGTCAAAGAGCTAATGGCAGACAGGTGAAGTGGGCAGTGACTTGTGAGAAATAGGAATGAGCGCTGAGCACGAGGATTCGAGCTAAGCTATGGACATTTGGTAGAGGAGTGATAGGGAGTGAGTGATGCATCGAGGAGGACTGTCTGGTCGTGCATAGTGTCACCTTGCGGCGTGTCCAGATGCGCTTGACAACCCTCGTGTCACAAACATAGTGACGAAAATTCGAGAGTAGTTGCGTAGATGATATGACAATGATGATATACAGGCGTAGGAGGTAGGAGTAGTGTTTAGACTGGATGGTGGAAGTGACTGCAGCAATAGGGGCACGCCGTAGTCGTGTAGATCGTCGAGGTGCCAGTGCGCGTTTGGGAGTTGAGTTGGGTCGGAGAGAGAAGTTGAAACGTCAGATGATACGAGGGAGAACACGTACGGGGCTGTAGTATGGCGAGATCGATGTTGTGTGAGTGGAGATGGCGAGCATGCAGGCTCAGGCCTAATGCTATAGGGGAGATTGGTATTGTTGTGGACAGGGCTAGTGATTGTACATAGGAGGCTTGGTAGGCCGCAGAGGTGACAGCATGCAGGCCGAGAGTGGGGGACAGGTAGCATAATGAGGGAGAGGCGATGCTCAGACGATGGTCGACTGTGTGCAAGGATGAGGATGAGGAGAGCGGTGGGGGGAGAGCGGAATTGATGGTGTCAGCGGATATTTTTTACGAGTAGAGGACGATTCATCGAGGTGCTTTGACAATTCAGTGCTGTGTCTATATTTAGTGTTTACCATACATTGCTTATTCAAACTGCCACTCTTCACGAGATAATATGCAAGAGCTGGGACCCGTGATAGGTTGGCCAGTGGCGGGATGAGGAGCGATTATACTTTTACACGTGGCCCTAGTGATACATTAACGATTATGGATACACATAGGTGGATGCTCGGAGGTGAAGAATGGTATATGAATCTGTTGCAGATGCATGGTGTATGCGAGAGAGGTGCAATACCTGTTCGAAGATTCGGCGTGGGGCGTCAATGTGTAGATAGGGGATGGGGGAGATGGCTGACAGGTGTATGGAAGTGTGTGCTCGGGGGTGGGATGCAAGGAAGCAATGGAAACTAACAAAACATGACCAGATCATGCAGGTAGTCTTATGCACGTGCTAGAGCACATGGCTGTCTGGTCAAGGGGATGGAGTTTTTTGAGAGAGGCGTTCGGGTCGTATATGAGGACAGGCTATGGAGGTGCGTGATGCCTGCGATGAGTCATGGTGTACTCTGGGGTGCGATGATGGGGCGGTGGGGTGGGAGCTGGCGCGGAGGAGAGGGATGATGGCGTACCTGTGTGGTCATCCTACCTCCGCGTGTGCCGGCGTCGGCCATCTATGGTGCGGGTGTGTGATATGTGAGACGGCACCTTAGGATACCAAGCCTGGAGTCTACTGTACGCGTGGAGGATGGGCCATCAAGTGTAAGTGGGTGGGTTCTAGGAGAGATGTCAGGATGCAGTGGATGGGTGTGGAGATGTTTATCCCTACGGGCGATACACGGAATAACCGGAACTGATGGCTGTACTCCGAGGGAGGGCGAGCATGAGATGCCGTCCGTTCAGGAGATAGGCAGACAAGTGTGGAGACGGTGCGGCGGGCAGTAAAGATGGTAGTAGTGTATAGGGGTAAGTGCTGGCCATAGCAGAGGTTATGTAGGGTATACGACAATGCTGCTGCGGCTGGGGTGTTGCAGATGGGGATCTTTTTACTTGTTTGCCGAATTAGGGGGTAGTCCGAGTGGACGATATGAGCGTAGGACGGTGGATGATGGGTGTGGGGTGGAGATGGAGAGGGGGGAGGCATGAGGGAGCAGATGCAGCGATTCGGGAGCTCGGGTCGTGTGGGGTAATAGAGATGCAATAGTGGGCTGCGTGGGTGAGACTTATGCCATGTAGATGGTGAGCCCTAGGGTCATAGACATGGCGGGTGGGCGGTGGCCATGACATTTTACACTGGTGCAGGGGAGGTCGAAAGTGAGGGTGCCAAGCGTGAGCGATTCGTGCGAGTGATAGGTGAGTGAGATGGAGGTGAGCCAGACTGAGGA
>JAWQFJ010002304.1:39078-44078 GCA_034096865.1 Theodoxus fluviatilis
GCACTTCACACGCCCTCCACCTCTCTTCGCTAGAGGCAAGACCCGAGGCGTTAAGGGGATTCACACACCGGTTCTTGTTTGCATGTTCATCAGTCTTCTCTGGGAATCCTTCACCCATTAGGCACTGAAGTTGATCTGCGCTTGTGATAAGGAAAACGGCCTATCGGACTCATTGTTCTCTGGCGTCTACTGCGCATGAAAACCTGACACACATTTCGCCCACGATTTGCTCCAGATGAGTCATTTGGGCTTTTGCACACTTACATTGGTGAGAGAACCCTGAAGCCACGATCACCTTTTGCCGTCGAGACAGGTAGGCATACATTTTCACTTGAACTGCTTTGTTTACTTAGAAGACATTTCTGGTATCACGTTTTCGAAGCGCCAGACCGAGAAGAGAAAACACAGTGGTTGGTCTTTTCGTCAAAATGTCCCCCCCCCCCCCCTGGTAGATGAGCTGCCGGGGTACCGTGGGGACAAACAAATAGGATCAGTCATGTGTACGTTGTTGCTTCTTTTCTCGAATGGAGATACATGACGAAGTTGTAAACAGAAACCCTAGAGCCTAGGGCATCAGAAGAGGCCAAAATAAAATCCCACATTCGTTCATACTTAGCATGCACCGAAAGTGGGTCACAGTGGTTCTTGCATCAAGACAGACGCATTAATGTGGACGGAGTAATAGTAGTCCTTGCAACCTGAGACATGAAGATATACTTTGCATCGAGAGTACCAAAAAATCGGCGATGTCTCTTTTCACAAACTTAAGCTCAAATTTACTCGCGTGTTTTCGTTTCGACCGGTTCATGTACCCGTCAGTGCTGGACCTTCTGTTTACCTGAGTATTAGTCAAGATACAATGTTGTGTTACTGAGTCCAAACGTACCTACGCTCGCAGTGTAAACTTTACACACTGATTTAGAGACTAGTTAGAACTACGCGAAAACTAGGGCGTCTGAGATACGAATCTTAACCTGGAACGGCCCGTTTGAACGTGAAGCTAATACCGTATCGCAATTGTAAAAATTACAGTCAAATATGCCAGTGCCGATAGACTGAATCAGAACAGCTATAGACATGCAACACACAAGAATGACTCTTGGTGCATAGGACTCTGTGGTTCGCTCTCTTCACCCCATCATTTCATCTAGTGCAAATCGATGCACGTATATACCATGCTATGACGATGTGAGAAAATAAGTATGTCAGGATTACACCATGAATTCTTGGCACAAAACGATGTATAGAGCTGTTCAAATTGCTATGTATTATGATTTATTCAAATGGGCAGTCGGCCTACAAATACAGTTCTGTTCAGTTCGGTTCTGCCTAGTGCATAAGCCATCAATGCAAGCATTAAATTTTCCGGTCCATCAGCTTTTGTAGGCTACGAAGGCCATCGATCACACAATCATACGAGCTGGTTACATTCAGAGCTGGTTACATTCAGAGCTGGTTGCATTCAGAGCTGGTTACATTCAGATCAAGTCAAGTCTCTATTCTCCTATATATTCGCCTCTTAAGAATCACACAGGGAGACGCGGAAAGCCTATTCTTTCCCTCAACCCACTGGGGAGGAATGCTTACACCGACTCGAATTTGTAATCACTGTTACACACGATCGTGCCCAAAGGCGGAGCTGAATTCCTACATACACGCAGCAAACATGAACAAGTATCGTACACTCACTCCACAGCTCGCCCGTGTCAGCACAGTCAGTGCCTCAGCTAAAGAGCATCACTTGTGCAATAGTATGCAGTGCAGGCCTACGTCCACCACAGTGAGTGCCTCAGCTAAAGAGCATCACTTGTGCAATAGTATGCAGTGCAGGCCTACGTCCACCACAGTCAGTGCCTCAGCTAAAGAGCATCACTTGTGCAATAGTATGCAGTGCAGGCCTACGTCCACCACAGTCAGTGCCTCAGCTAAAGAGCATCACTTGTGCAATAGTATGCAGTGCAGGCCTACGTCCACCACAGTCAGTGCCTCAGCTAAAGAGCATCACTTGTGCAATAGTATGCAGTGCAGGCCTACGTCCACCACAGTCAGTGCCTCAGCTAAAGAGCATCACTTGTGCAATAGTATGCAGTGCAGGCCTACGTCCACCACAGTCAGTGCCTCAGCTAAAGAGCATCACTTGTGCAATAGTATGCAGTGCAGGCCTACGTCCACCACAGACAGTGCCTCAGCTAAAGAGCATCACTTGTGCAATAGTATGCAGTGCAGGCCTACGTCCACCACAGTCAGTGCCTCAGCTAAACAGCATCACTTGTGCAATAGTATGCAGTGCAGGCCTACGTCCACCACAGACAGGACCGAGGCTGCACACGAGGGCAGCGGCCCGATGCAGGACGAAGGCACGGAAGCAGCGTCCTGTGCACAGGAAGTCGGTGTCCTGAAGATTGGGTGACCGCATTGCACTCACGCGAGTTGTGCCTCCTGACGGAGTGCTCTACTGCTTCATTGGGACTGCATGGGAAATTGTGTGTGTGTGTGTGTGTGTGTGTGTGTGTGTGTGTGTCTGTGCGTGTGTGAGTGTGTGTGCGTGTGTGTCTGTGCGTGTGTGTCTGTGCGTGTGTGAGTGTGTGTGCGTGCGTGTATTTGTATGTTTATTTGTACTCGTATGTGTGTGTACCTAGGTAGGAAACTTCAGCAATCCATTGGTGGGTATTGATTACATTCAAAGAACACGCACTGCTCTGTGCGCTATTCCTTCAAAGGAGGGTGTTCCAAACTGTACTTCGGGTGACTGCATTCCATACTATATCTAGCTGTGGTAATTATTATCTTCAAGGTATTCCCAACATTGAGTACAAAAAAGCTAAATATTTAATGACGCACGTCTTGTGCATGCTTATCAAGACATTCACATTTGTCTACAGGGAAAATAAATGAACTTTTCATTCAAGAGCACAACGAAGCACTTATATCATCCGCGTTCCATCGCATGAGTACAGATTATCCATAATCAGGCCGCCTCGAACATTCCTCAAAGCTCTTCGTCAGTTGATCGCCCATTTGATTGTTTGCTTACTCTTTCTCCTTTTGTCCACTCATCATTTTGAGCTTGCTTCCAATGTCGAATGCATTTCTTTGTGGAATGGGTGGGGTGTGGATGGGATGGGGGTGGGGCATTCAACGTCATTCACTCAAAAAGTCACACACAAAACTGATATTCTTGGACGAACTGTAAGAAGCAACTACGTGCTGCGCATTACTCAAGATAGGCAAGAACTGCGACACCTTCGAGGCAAAGAGGACTCGATAATATACATAGATATGGCTCATCAGAGAGCATTAATGCATTAATACAGCGACGAATCTGCACGACTGCGGACACTTTTTTTCATTTGACGTCTTTGAAAATGTCACGTCACCATGCAAGAGCTACAGATTCTAAAACATGTAAAACTTCGTCAGTCGTTTGTTTCGATACGCAGGCATGGACAGATTCCGTTTCCAATCCATACAGGCAAACAAGCGCTGACGGTTCAGGCTGCCGTGAGAGGAGCGCAAACAAAACATACTTTCAAAGCAAGGAAAAGAACACAAAGAGTAGAAACAGGAGCGGATGGACAAATAGCGAGACAGGAAGGCTCAGACAGATTGCAAGAAGGAGAGAAGGGAAGACGTGACTGAGGAGAAGTTCGACCAACGCCAGGATCATAAGCACTGTACTCACAAATCCTCTTGCCCTGAAGCAAGACCTTTAGCTCAGTGTTCGACCGTGGGATTTTACGCCACTCCTTCGATTGGGAGTCATACGTATGCAGTGAACACGAAACAGTTGCCAGTCCTCCACGTGTAAGCATTACGGACACAAAGCATCCACGCTCTTCAAAGGAAATCTCTCCCATGAGTGCTCTTCTTGCATTTGGTCCTGTGTACTCGTTAGCACCTTCACCCCCATCCTGGGATCTGATTCTGATATCCCTCAGCAATGGTACCGGGTACGCTGCACATACGAAAAACAGTAGTGCAAACGTACGCACTCCGAGAGAGAGAGAGAGAGAGAGAGAGAGAGAGAGAGAGAGAGAGATACAGAGAGACAGAGACAGAGAGAGACAGAGAGAAAGACAGAGAGAGAGAGAGAGAGAGAGACAGAGAGAGAGAGAGAGAGAGACAGAGAGAGAGAGAGACAGAGAGAGACAGAGAGAGAGACAGAGAGAGACAGAGAGAGAGACAGAGAGAGACAGAGAGAGAGAGAGAGAGAGAGAGAGAGAGAGAGAGAGAGAGAGAGGACAACAAAACAGACCCATCATCCCCAAACTTTCGGATGTTGGGACGAGATGTCTAGGTGGAGTTTCTTCTGCCAACAAGCTCTTGCAAGGTTCAGGCAAGATAAGGCCGTGTGTCCCTCACGAACCTAATGAAGCGTGGGATTGGAAATCCCATTAGAGTACTCAAGTTTCTTGCAGCTGTTGGCAGACGGACGACTGCAAAACACAGCCGGGGAACGAGTGGTTACATGATTGCAGTTCTCGATTGAGACCACCACGAGAGTCGCCGTGGAAAGTGCGCTTGCAGACGTCAAAGAAGAAGGCAGTTACAGATGGGTCCGTGTCTGTGTCTGACTGCGTCTTCAAGAAGGGACAGCAGTGGCTCTTTTTTATTTACAGGTGGCTGATGATTTTTCAAGAAGAGACAACAGCAGCTGACTTTTAACAGGTGGCAAAGTTTTGAGTGAGGGCGAGACAATCTGCCCGATTCTGAGTAGGCATGAGGGCACGAAACTTTACTATTCATTCCAAAAAATATATTCATATCACATTAAGAATGATAGGACGGCGTTTTAAGGGTATGTTAGTTTGTTACGGATTGAAGCTTCCCCACCCACCCCACTCCCGAAAAACCCATTAACCCTCCCGATTTCTAGAACCAAATAATACTTAGAAAGAAGGTGGAATTGGTGAAAGCTACCAGTCCGAATATAATTTCGTTGATATCTTCCGTATGTTCTATAATCTGCAATTACCTCACATAACCACGCCGTCTGGAAA
>JAWQFJ010002304.1:46578-59078 GCA_034096865.1 Theodoxus fluviatilis
GGAAGCCATGGGACAAGCCTGTTGGGACTGTCATAGAGAGGAAAGAAAACTGTGTCCATTAAAGTTCTGAAAAGACACAAAAACCAAAAAAAAACAAGAAACCTGAGTAAGAGATACAGTATGTTGTTGTGGAATCGGGGTTCGAATGGGATGGGTGGTGTATGCAGAGAGGCGAGTGACACTTTTGACGTTAACGAAGTGAGTTGTATACATGGACAGGGTGCGGACTGAAAGGAAGAGTGTCGATAGATCTGGACGGAAGTGCAGAGCATGCTGACAGAAGCAGATCTGAGCTGTTTATGACAGAAGCACGAATGGGATGGGCAGCACGCCTACGAAACTGGCGGACGCCACAGGAAGACTGAAGGATGGTTCTGGACTAGCACGCGAACAAAACTTGCAACTACAGCGTGCTGACGAGGCAAGGAAAGACCTGTGAATCACCAAACTTCCCCTACAGACAAGGATTGGAGCAGCTTCCATCCACCAAGGATGTGATGTGCTCTTCTCACGTGTCGGAGCAATTACTTGGAACGACATTAAAAAAAATTCCAGAGGAAATGAAACTCTTCTAGATCTTTCTAGAAGGAGCTGAAGACATTCTTCTTGTCCAGACTGTAATGCGCCCAGAGAAATCCTCCTAGGCGGAGTTGAGCGCTTTACAAGTGCACATACACACATTCACATTTACTGATGACCAGATGAAAGGAAGCCATGACGACGTGGGATCAAAGCAGCGACAGTCGAAGCAAAGAGAGCTACAGACTGATCCCTTCAAACAACTGGGTGAGGTGACCAGCTCTGGGTATACTTTGACTATGATGGATTTCTTGAAATATGGAAAGTGAATACCGTTTTGGAAGACCTAGTGTGATAAGAAACGATAGTCTATATTTCTTGCCAAGGCACTGAGATAGAAACAGGGGGGACTGCTGAATTTCAGTTTAGATTTACCTGCTTTGACTCGAAGGAAGAAATAAACCAGTGAGCTCCACTGAACTTCAGTTCATGAATATGCAAGGCTAGCCAGAGGGGATAATGTATACCGCTTATGACACATCGCCCCGTTATGACTGAATTTCATTATCACGGAGGTTACAGGGTATAATTGAATCTCAGCCAGACTCACCCCATCCCTCACTGATTAACTCCCCTTGAGTCATTCTCCTCTCTGCAGAGTACTTTTTTACCTGCTCTGCAAGCTGCTATGTCCACATTCCCCCACCTAACCCTTATTGAGATATGGCGGCGGCGATTTCTAAGGGTAAACATGCAAGGTGCATGAGACCCTTACTGTTTCCGCTAATAATGTTATTCTTGAGGCGAGGAGTGGTTGACAACGGCATCCAGCAGAGCCTGTTGACATTCCAACAAGCGGTGAGCACTTCTGTTCATCCAATAAGCAGGGAGTTTCAGGTATAGGAAACGGGTGGCTCTCGAGGGAAAGGTAAATATTTACAAGTTCTTCAAAGTGTGAAGCTGCTTCTTACGCCATCTTGAAATACCGAGACCGTTTGCAATAACGGGGAAGGCTGAGGGAGTGAGAAATGGAAGAAAGTCACTCGATGGAGAACGCGGATGAAATAATCACATCATGCCGCCAAGGGCTACTAAACAGAATTTATTGTCACCCCAGCGTATCTACGAAGCTGAACCCCTATCTATCGATGTATGCTAAAGTGCACAAGTGTGCACTCTGGCTACACAAATCGCAAGACACAATGGTCTTTTGAATGCAGACACGAACAGAGGTTCTGTACACGTGTAGAGAGAGTATGGATGTCGGTCGACATGCTGGGAAAGCAACGTAAGCCTGCTGTAAGCAGGGGCGTCAATATCACCATGCAGTGGTGGCAACAGTTGGGGCTGCAACTGCTTTTTGACAAAGCCCGCCTCAGGACAGACCTCCCAGTAAACAGAAATACGTCAATCTGCAGCAATGCATCCCCAGTGAGTTTACCCATTTGTGAAAATAATCGTCATGCTGTACCTCAAATGTTTTTTTCTTATTGCGTCGTGTTATCAAATGCTTCAGTCTGGTAGTACCACCGAACGTACCTTGTCTCTTACATTATTTATTGCAGTCATTACAATGAAGTAGGAGTACATGGTTTATCAGAAACCAGACGGATTAATGCTTACGGTGCGAACGCGCGCGTGTGTGTGTATGTGTGTTTGCAATGTTATGTTTGCTTATTAAAGTAGAGTAGGTTTTTGTTATCAACAACCATTCTCAGCAAAGCACTACCTTGCGTCGTCTAGGAATCTCCGGTGTGGTAGGAGGAAAGTCCCAATGATAAAGAGCATTTGTCAAGGACCAGAGAGGGCTGAGGAAAAGGCTGAGAAGAAGAGAGACAAAACTGTCGAGTCAGACAGGGAGCACAAGTCTGCCTTTCGAGTCGGGCGTTTGCAGTCCTGCTCGGGTCCAGGGGTGCCCACCATGATGCAGAGGTTAAACAGCCCGCCCTGACGTGAGCTCCATTCTGACTGGGACTTCGTCTGACACTCGCTGCACAGAGAGAGAGAGAGAGATAGAGAGAGAGAGAGAGAGAGAGAGAGAGAGAGAGAGAGAGAGAGAGAGAGAGAGAGAGAGAACATCCAATACAAAGTGACAGCTTTCTTATTTCAAAAGGGCAGTTTGTATGTCCTGGAGCACTCTCTTAGTTATACGTAGCAGTTGTATACATGTATAATAGAGATGACTTACCCTGCGTTCCGTTGCACTCTGCTTCATCTCTGCTACCATGTAGCAGGCTCACAAGTTTTGATTGGTTGGTTTTATTCAATAACTTAAAAAGCACATTATCATTAAAAGTAGACGGTTTTGGAGGCCCTCTTTGGATACACGAATCCCCAAAATGATTTAACATTCAATCTTATCCATCTTGATTGAAGAAACGACTTAATAAATGCATAAGGGTCGATTATAATTGATACACGAACTTTGGTGACGTTTCACTCAGTGGCAGAGGTCAACTTCCTGTCAAGGTCGCGCAGCAGCTGAAGCATGTCAGAAGGCGCTCTAACTGCTGTGCCTAGTAACAATGAAACTACAGCGCACGTAGCCGCATTTGATTTGCTCATACTGAACAGAATTAAATGGATGTCACTCCACAGACTTGCACGATAAACATGCTTCGAATCATGGAGTTTACAGCCACGGAAGTGGCAAGCATGCCGATTGCTTTCAAATTTCGAAGAAATGATCATTTTAGTGCTCTCATCCCCGTGGCAGAGTGGATTGTATGTCATGGTTTGATATCTGTGGTAAACGTCTGCATTTATACCCATACCTGTAACGGAGTACCAACGATACACATTTTGGGATTCCCTTGACCTTCTTTTATGACTGGTGATGGTTATCTCCCTTTTGTTATCAATGATAATCGACCCTAATGCTTTTATTAAGTCGTCTAGTCGATCAAGAGGGATTAACTTGAATGGGAAATCATTTTGGAGATCCATGTATCCAAAGAGGGTCTCCAAAACCCTCTACTTTTTCATGATAATGTGCTTTTTAAGTAATTAAAGAAACAAACCAATCGAAACTCCTGAGCCTGCTACATCATAGCAGAGTTGTAGCAGAGTGCAATGGATCACAGGGTTAAACACCTCAAAATGTACACGCATAATTATTAGTTTGCTCGCGCATACCAGTGACCCCCATTTTTTCAGGTAAATTGCCTGGAAGCAATCTCCCAGAGATAAATTTGTCAGGTTCATTCCCCAGGACCCCACGACACAGTCGTCTGTGTGTGCAAGCCCAAGAGGGACAGCGACAGCATTAGAAGCGAGAGAAATTGCACGAGGCTCTTATATTCCCACTGAAGTAGCCACGTACGGATTGACCTTGCGTCTTCGGCAGGGAGATAGAGTTGCCATGGTGTCAAGGTTTTCACCGCTATCATTTCGGACAGAAAAGGGAAAATCACCGCATTTGTTACTCTATGTATCCCTACTCAGTACAATTCTAGACCTTCATTCTACCAGCCTTGATACAGATGAACCATCGCAGGTGGAAGCAAAGAGCAGGTGAATGCTAGAGGCATGCTCCAAACAGATTCCTATGCGAAGAGCATCAGGACTGAGGTTTTCTCTGACTATTCAGGAGTTTTTGGTGAAGCAGCTTCAGCCTGGTTTGCAGTCTCCTCACAATCTACACTAGTCACAATAAGTTAAGGGTCATTCTTGAAATTTTATGAAATTACAATTTGTTGCAATGCGAACTGAAAAAACGGAGTTACCAGGCAAAAGCTTGACAGTGGTTGCGTATGACATTATTCTGCAGTGTGAAGGAGCCTTTAGCGCGTTACCCTTTGTTGAAAAAGCGTTCACGCGCGGTACAACGAAGCCGTTTTTGGGGAAAAGCATGCAAATCACTGACCCGTTACATTTGTAACACATGGCTGTTGAAATATAAAAAAATGCACGTGTCCGACCAATGTCCCATGAATAGTTTTCAACGGTAGTTGGATAAAAAGGGAAACGAAAATGTTACCAAATGACTGCAGAGAAAGACATGGTCGCAAGAAGAAAGCTGACGACTGTTGATCGTGGCCGAGCCCTGGGTTGGGCCCAGGATGGTGTTTCTCAAAGAGAAGCTGCCAGACGGTTGAGAGTGAGGCGCTGAATGACGGAAATTTCAAGAGTGACCCTTAACTTATTGTGACTAGTGTAGTTCCAAGCAATGGACTGCGAGCAATCTGACGGAGACGTGGTCGACATATCTCCGTGATCCTGCTTCCTACCAGAGGGACAGGCCCATTTGTCAATTCGCCAAGAATCACCACATCCAGCGCGATAACTGCACGTGCTAATGGAATGAAGACCATTTGACCACTATGAGCAAAGTATGATGGAACTAGGGGCATCCAGAGGAGGAAATTAAACCGGAAGCAGGGGTACTAAAAAGACAGGAAAAATAAGCTTATCCCACAGTGACAGGACGATGGCACTTCCTTCCGACGCTCCAGCGGCGCCCAGACAGGAATAAAGCATACGCCCTACCTTCGCAGCAGCATCTCAATAGGATGCCACATTCCACCGCACAGAAGCGCGTGGCCAACCCACTGTCACAGGGCTCCGCGAATGCAAAGAAGCCCTGCTTGAGAAGCTATCATCACGTCAAGAATGCACTAGACTTAGTTTTGATTACGGGTCACACCATCTAAAATGGAGGTCTGTCGTGAATAACTTCTACTTCACAACTTTTCGAGTATTCCGTTTCCGTTATGACCACGCGCTCGGGATGACGGGAGGCCTGACGATGGAGACGAAAAAGTCGCGATGGAGGCCAAACGTACATGGAAAGTATTTCGAGAACTGCAGGTGCGTCGGTTGTAAAGTTCTTTCCTCCCCAGTACAAACCAGTGGTGAAAAGTAGGCGGCCTGAAAACGTTGTGATTCTAAGAGACAGCGGCAGTAAAACATCGCCATGGACCGATGGTGTTGTCGCTATTCCTCACCGTTTTCCCGTTTCCAAATTTGTGCCGTGTTTTCGTCGTACTCCTCGTCAGCGATTCCATTGGCAAACACGCTGCACATCATTTGGATGTGGCCCCAAACAAAGATACGTTATCTGAAATGCATTAAGGGCATACACACCAACAGTCCTAGTTTCCGAAGGAATCCCATCCTCGTTTCACAGATAGTTGACCTCGAGGAAGAGGTTGCAATACCAATCTTCGGTAACTGCGAAAGACGGCCAACATAGTCTCTTTGGGTGCGTTAAGGTCATTTCCGGAACAGCCATTTTGCCGGATGTCCGGCCAATTTGGACATGTCCTGACTTTAGAGTCTCCGCCTCCTTAGGTTCGTATGTCCGTCTGTCATTCGTCCGTATATTTGTCTTTTTTCAACCATGTAAATCTCTGTTGATGTGAATCAGTCAGCTAGCCACCTGGCTTTTCGTGTATATATTTATTCATTAGTCAGTCGGTCTCTCAGTCAATCAGCCAGCCAGCCAGTAAGTCAGCAAGTCAGTCAGTCAGCCAGCCAGCCAGCCAGCCAGCCAGCCAGCCAGCCAGCCAGCCAGCCAGCCAGCCAGCCAATCTGTTCGTGTATGGGTGGATGTCTCTCTCTCTCTCTCTCTCTCTCTCTCTCTCTCTCTCTCTTCGAGTCAAACACCTATGCTAGACCTATACACACGGAGAGCTTACTAATGCATTTCCCAATAAGTTCTACATATATGTCGTTGATCACCAACTCTCCTCTTCGACATTATTCGTGGTCCCGTTTTAAAGTCGATGAATAATTCATCATCTATTGGCATATACACGACAAGGCTTATTCATTTATTTTCTCATTCATGCATTCCTCGCATCTATAAAAACAATTCTTAGAGCCGAATGACATAAAAAACTTTATAGCAAACGCAACAAAATTTACACTTTGATATAAATTTAATCAATAGTAGAATTGACAAATAGTGTGTATGTGGATGCATGAAAATGTGTGTGTGGGTGTGTGTGTGCGCGCCCGAGTGCGTATTTGTGTGTGTGTCAGTGTGTTGCGCGTCAGTGTGTGTGTGTGTGTGTGTGTGTGCGCGCGCGCGCGTGTGTGTGTATGTGCGCGCGCGTGTGTGTGTTTGTGTGTGACGGACGGACGGACGGACAGAGAGAGAGAGAGAGAGAGAGAGAGAGAGAGAGAGAGAGAGAGAGAGAAGATAGACACTGATAGAGAAAAGACTCCAGCACGCATGTAAAAGCTGAACAGTGTACACGTATAAGGTGAACAGTGTACACGTACAAGCTAGTGGCAAGTGAGAACATACATCCGATGGTGCCAAACTCAGGACGTCAAACTGCTGACTGTATTTCATTCAAAGCGCGCCAAACTGCAGCACTGACTGTTGGTGACATGCTCAGCACGACCTGTCAGAGCACGAGAGGGTATGCATGCCAAGAAGGTGAAGTTCTGTCAGCATTGCCCAGACGCAGTGCTGCCTCCACACAACTTCAAGTGTTCATTTCAACATAGCAGCTTCTTTGAAGTCAACCACGGAACGAAAGCAACCACGTAATCATTTTCACACGAGGCGCTTGAAGTAGGTGTGTCTGCCTCACCCCCTTCTCTCTCTCTCTCTCTCTCTCTCTCTCTCTCTCTCTCTCTCTCTCTCTCTCTCTCACACACACACACACACACACACACTCTCACCCCCCCCCCCACCCCCCTCTCTCTCACTCCTGTTGTCAGCAAGACCACCATCATCAAGAACTACCACGTATTGTGCCACCAGCACCACAACCACTACCAACCACCACCACCGTAACTCCTTTCATCCTCGTTCTAACATTTCAACCATTTTGTGTATTACAAGGTATAAAGTTTTAACATGGAGGAAGCGGTGTCAGCATTTTGGCATGTACATTTCGCGGCATTTATAAACATAGATGTGTACACTGGCATTGCTTGGCACACGTGACTCAGCTGTGTCGATGCGCCCTACATGTACATGTACATCTGACAGTGACAGATCGCCTCTGCTATCTCAATGACTAAACACGAAATCTTTCCTCCTGCTGTGGGACAGTCACCCCTAGGGGTGAACTTCAGCACAAAAAGCATTCTAAGGGACTGACCATCCTCCACTACTCTCGCCTGATGAAGAAGTGAGATTCCAAAAACTCGAGGTGAACAAATCAGCCCCGTCGGAAACGGTGTCCCTAGGACTCTTCTGTTCAACTGCCGGTCGAAATCTGGCCAATTTCCAAATATCGTTCATCCTTTTTCATTCACTTCCACTAACGCTGTACCATTCAGACATCCAAGTTCACTAGTTCCTCCACTCCTTCATACCCTCCCCTTCCTTCCTGGCTAGCTCTCCTCCCCTCTCTCCCTCTACAAATCCCAATGCACGCCACCTCCCCCTTTTCCCTACACCCTCCCCTCTTCCCCTCCAACCCCTGAGTTCCTGCTGACTCTAGTCCCATGCCATTTGGAAAGCCTGTTCTACCTGCCTGCCTCCCCCCTCCCCCCGGTCCCCACTTCACAACGCGGTCAAGCCCCCCTGACGGCGATGTGACCGACTTATTTTTTTTAGGTCGAGCTCCGTCTCCGACTCTCTCCGCCCTTGTCAGGGATCAAGTAGTCCGTCTCTGTGCAGATTTTGCATTCGCTTCTGCAGATGTTCACTGTCTGTGAAATACTTTTCAGTAAACTCCTTTTCCTCTCATTTTAATATCATGTGACAATCTATTCACTGTGACTATGTGTCAGTATTTTCTATTGTTGTGACTCGAACGAACGGTTGGATCTGAATTATTCGATTCACTTCCAGTGTCTCCTGGTAGCCCCTTTGGCTGTTTGATTCAGCATCTGTCTAGGCTACCGGAGCAGGCCCCTGTCTAAGCTACTGGAGCAGGTCCCTGTGTAGGCTACTGGAGCAGGCCCCTGTCTAAGCTACTGGAGCAGGCCCCTGTGTAGGCTACTGGAGCAGGCCCCTGTCTAAGCTACTGGAGCAGGCCCCTGTATAAGTTACTGGAGCAGGCCCCTGTATAAGCTCCTGGAGCAGGCCCATGTATAAGCTACTGAAGCAGGCTCTGCCTAAGCTATTGTAACAGGCCCCTGTATAAGCTTCTGGAGCAGGCCCCTGTATATGCTACTGGAGCAGGCCCCTGTATATGCTACTGGAGCAGGTCCCTGTCTAGGCTACTGGAGCAGGCCCCTGTCTAAGTTATTGTAGCAGGTCTCTAAGCTACTGGAGCAGGCCCCTGTATAAGCTACTGGAGCAGGCCCCTGTCTTAGCTACTGGAGCAGGCCCCTGTCCAAGCTACTGGAGTAGGCCCCTGTCTAAGCTATTGTAGCAGGTCTCTAAGCTACTGGAGCAGGCCCCTGTCTAAGCTACTGGAGCAGGCCCCTGTCCAAGCTACTCAGTACTGGAGTAGGCCCCTGTCTAAGCTTCTGGAGCAGGCCCCGAAAGCCAAACAACCATGCAGGGTTTGCAGTCGTAGAGAGCGACACTGAGCGGCTCAGACAGCACGCTACTCTTGGTGTGGTGTTTGTACGTGCTCGGCCTATCCAAAGGGGACCCTGCGCAAGAGATCTCACTCTCACTCGACATTTCACAGCAGGCGTCGATAATTCCTTCCTGCCCCACCCATGTCTCACTCTCTCTACACTCGTGTCCCCTTTCCAGTCATCTCCTCCCCCCCCCCCCCCCCCCCCCCCCCCCTCGCCTTCTCACTAAGTTTCGTTTTGTACAATGTCCCGAAAACATGCATGCCTCCTTTCCTATGCACCAACCACCGGCACCAACGCCCACCCCTATCCCCAACATCACACCCCACCCCACCCCTTCCAACTTCTCTCCCTTTCCTCTAACGTACGACCCATTTTCTCAACTACCTGAAATATACAAACCTTCTTCCTCACACTTAATTTCTCAATCCACACAACTCTCCCGCTCTCGCCCCCTTTCCTCGATTTCACCCCTTATCCTCGATCCCACCCGATTTCCACCCCCACAACCCTCTCCCATATCACTTCACTCCCCACTATACTCCCTCACTCCCACCTCTAAATCTCGATCCATTCCCTTTCCATCCCTATCTCTCCCCCTTCCCCCATTTCTTATCTCACTTCATTCCCTACACCTCCACCCACTCTCAATCTTACCCGGCAGCACCCCTTTCAACCCCAAATGCATACCCACCTCAAATCCCACATACCAATTTCACTTTACTTCACTCCTCAACACACACCCTCACTCCCATCCCTAACCCCCTATATATTCCACCCCATCCTCACCCTTACTCCTCTACCTCATCACCTGACTCTACACTCCGTCACCTCCTCTCACACCCCTCGTCATAACGTTTGTTGTTGTTTTCAAACCATCAATATCAAAACACACGAGGCAGCTTCTCCTCCATTTCTATCCCTCTTTCAGTCAATCTCAAGGCGAGTCATTCGTCCCCCACCGACCAGAATGGGCTGGTTCTCAAACAGTGCAGGGGGAAGGCGAAATGGCAGGTGATTGTTCATCATGTCCTCCTGCTTTGTGCCTTTCAGGGCTGCGGGGCAACCAGGTAAAAAGGAAGTTTGATTTGTTGGACTGGAGTGACACACACTGGGTAATGCCAAGGTGCTGTCGAATATTTCCCCTTGTATCATGTGCGGTGTGTGTGTGTGTGTGTGTGTGTGTGTGTGTGTGTGTGTGTGTGTGTGTGTGTGTGTGTGTGTGTGTGTGTGTGTGTGTGTGTGTGTGTGTGTGTATGCGTGTGTGGTGTGTGTGT
Organism: Theodoxus fluviatilis; assembly: GCA_034096865.1. Classification (NCBI taxonomy): domain Eukaryota; kingdom Metazoa; phylum Mollusca; class Gastropoda; order Cycloneritida; family Neritidae; genus Theodoxus; species Theodoxus fluviatilis. The sequence goes on from JAWQFJ010002304.1 coordinate 56,814, forward strand.
GTGTGTGTGTGTGTGTGTGTGTTTGTTTTGCATGTCTGCGTGCGTGCGCGTGTATTAGTTTTCGTGTGTGAGTGAGCTCTTTGCAAAAGTCGAACTTGAAAGTCTGAGTCCAGGCCACTCAGGTGATTTCTGAGCTCGGATGAGACGAGCTAAGCACCTGTATAGACTGGGTTAATGAACTCCCTCTGATACGTGTACAATCAGGGTGTTAAAGGAATGGAACTACTACCTGGTTTTATTAGGGCTTGCAATTGGTTCTGTAGAAGTCCTGTGAAAGTCGCTGCTGTCACATAAAAGACGTGTGACTGCAGGCGTAGTCACTTGAAAAACATGTTGCACAGCCAGTCGCTCGAAGAACCCGTTTTCACTACATGAGTAATAAAGCCCTGCCCTCCCCTCACAGTGACAGCACTCATTAGCTGACGTAGTGATGACAGCTAACCTTACACCCACCGTCACCTGCACCAGCACCAACACGTAAAAAGTTCCACTCCGTCACATCTGACGTGAAAAGCACGGAATTACATAAACGTCAGATTTTCATTTTTCTTGACAACGATTCTGAAGAGTGCCCAATTCAAAAAAGTTTCTGAACGTCCAAGTAATGACCAACTCACTGCGCAACTTTTAAGCTCAAAGGAGATCAAGTTGGGTAGACGCAAGTGCGCATTGCCTCGAACTCAGAAATACGCAGTTTTTCACTGGTTTTAACACAGGCACAAAAACCAACCGTTTATCCCCAAAAGCAAAAACACTTTTCTGCGTGTTTTGATCGAGGTTCACGTCTCATTCACTGAAAACAATTAACCACTGCCTCGGGCGAGGACAGAGAAAGAAGCTGAGACGACTTGGAAAATGAAGAGAGGCGAATAAAATAGAGGACAACTTACTGGAGAGACGACAAAGCGACACAGATGCCGCTAGAGGACACTGGGCATGGCACAGGCAGGCAGACACTCACACAAATTGGGGGTGCACCGCTAAGTACTCCTCAGTGCACCCTCTGTACAACGCGTCTAGCGAGTCTGTCGCGCAGTCTCATGTCTCGCCGACTGCCTCTCTCCTCGCCACCCACCCCTCCCCCTCTTCCCCCTTTCCTCCTCCCTTTCCTCTCCCTTCCCTCCCCCCTCCATGCCGCTAGGACCCAACCCGTGTGCTCAGTAACATCCGCTACGTCACGTGACTCAGCTCGCGGGAAAACCCTAGCGACAAATGGCGCGCTTCGCTTGTGTAGTATAGTTCCCGACACTGGTATGGGCTGTGCGGTCGCTGGGATGAAGTGATGTTTCAGAGCGTAACGGTTTCTCCTCCTGGAAGTGAGGTTGTAATGGTCGTTACCGGCACTCATGCAGGGTTTTGATCTTGAGATGTACGCACTTAAGGCGAATTATTGGGTTCATTAGCGACCCCTTGAACTTGGGTGTTTCGGCGGTTGTGTAAATACCAAACAAAGTCTTGCTGTTAGCGGAAGTAAAATGAACTTCGGTAGAGTGCAGTAATCCGTCAAGTTTAGAGTGCAACACAAACCACGGCCATAAACTATTGCACGCGGATAATTTACTTAGTGTGCGTACAGCGATACGTTGCATCGACGCTGCTTTGCGTTCAACAACACAAGTGCTTTGTCCTCGCACAACACACTGAACGCAACAGCAGGAGGCGAGAGAATGCACGTGATGTAATGCGATACCATTTTCAAAATGGACGGTGTGTTCGCCTGATGAAAAGAAAACAATAGTCGTTAATCCGAAAATCGAGATTCCATTTCTATATGTGGTCGAGCGGCAAAGTCTCCTTATCTACGGCACAGTGGATTCAATGATCGACGGCAACACGTGTACATTACTTATCACACTACAGAGTGGAGTAGCCTGGACTAGTTGCAAAATGAATGAAGAAGTCAAAGCAAAAGCAATTTTCTTTCCTTTTTTCAACCCATAGACCGAATGCGCAGGAGCAGCTGTGTCACAAACTTGCCTGTATCATGTTTGCCGCGTTGCTGGAACATACATTATGTGCACTATATACATATAAGTCCACTGACACGCTGACGGCAACTGCACGATTGAGCAACGGGCAGCAGATTGCATAAGCTGCCAAGATAGGCTGGAGGTAGCTAAATGCATGTAGCATTTAAACTATTCCAATTATCTCGGATGCACTCTGCAATTCCACCCATGTCCCTTTCTCTACACCAAATCCACCCCACCCCAATCTGACTACCAGAAGCAATTACAATAATTAACACACGTCTGAGCCGAAATG
>JAWQFJ010002304.1:64078-79078 GCA_034096865.1 Theodoxus fluviatilis
GTAGAGGGCGTGTGACGGAGGAAACAGCTTGGATTTCTCACATTTACTGGCAATAATGCACACTTCCTTCGGCTATTCAGTCATGTTTTGGCGCCTACTTTGACACCCACTTTACATAACTCGCTTCCGTCGTGATATCCACCATTCATTGGTGTAAACCGGCACATTTTATTTCTTCCTGTCGCATTTCTAAAAAGATAGCTCAGTCCAGTCACTCTTCGTGCGATACGAGTCCTTGAATACGATCACATCATGCGATAAACTTTCTCGGGATGAATACGGCTTACTGTCGGAGCTTCCGGGAGGAAAAGAGCTGGTGTACGTTTATAGGGGTGCGGGTTAGGATTTTATTCGTCGTAGGAACAGGCTAATCACAGGAAGAACAGCACACAATACGGAGTAATTTTGTATTAATAGGTGTCAGAACTTAATAGCACACCTCTCTTCCGAGCACAGTAAAAGACGGGCGGATCTGCCTTCTTTTCCCTCTCAGCACCGCGAGATCAATTCAAGGGGGATCACTCCTAAGTGCACGGCAAGGATGACATGGGCGAGGAAAGCGAGGCAGTCGGTCTAGCACATGTCCCGAGCCTACTCTCCATTAGGCGACCTTTGAGAGAGAAAACAGAGAGGAAAAGTTCACGGATAAACGTGGCCGAGCCATTGTTTCGCCCGCGTGTTGTGGATGCCCCAGCACGCAAACTATTTGTGTTCCCGCGCGCAACCCGAGTGGCGAGGTTGAGCCAGGAGCAGGGAGCCGACCCAGAGACTCCTGCCACGGCTAAGCACGTTGTCTCGGGTTGCAGCACTGCACCGCACAGCAAGAGATGCACCCACAGATAGGCTGCTGAATGCGATGCATGCGCTAAGGCAATGCATGGTGAGAGATATGACTGCGTGATTATCAGAAGCAATGCGATAAACTACAAAGAGAGTGGGGGGAAATCTACCCATGGAATGCTGTTAGCGAGGGAGTATGTCTCTAGTCATTCCAGTTATGTCTATCAATTTCTGTTTCGTGTCTAGGTGAAGTTGTATGTTGGAGCAACAGGTGTTGGGAAGTGGGTTTTTTCTGCGCTGTGAGCATTCTTTTCACCAGAGCAGCAGACATTCAATAAAAAGGTCTCTTTCTTTCTCCTACTAGCGTAAGTCCCTTCGCCGCCGTCGTCCGGATTCTACTACTTCCTTCCACCTCCTCCACCTCCACAACCACCGCCATAACCACCAGCACCAGCACCTCCACCACCACTACTATCACCACCACCACCACCACCACCAGCATCACCACCTCCTCCACCACCACCGCCTCCACAACCATCACCTCCACCACAACCATCACCAGTATCACCACCTCCACCACTACCACCGCCACGACCACTACCACCACCACCTCCTCCAGCATCGCCACCATCAGCACAACCACTACCAGCAACACCTCCACCACCACAACCACCACCATCACCACCGCTACCGCCGCCATCACCACCACCACCACAACCTCCACCACCACCTCCTCCACCACTACCACCATCGCCACCGCCGCCACCACTGCCATCACCACCTCCACCACTACCACCACTACCAGCACCACCTCTACCTCCACAACCTCCACCCCCACCGCCGCCACCGCCGCCACCGCCACCTCCAGCACCGCCACCACTAGCACCAGCACCCCCACCCCCACCTCCACCACTGCATTACCACCAACACCACTTCCACAACAACTAACACAACACCACACACACACACACACACACACACACACACACACACACACACACACACACACACACACACACACGTCAACCTCAGTAGCAGCAGCAGAAGCAGCAGCAGAATCTTCGTCGACATCGTCATCGTCGTCGTCGTCGTCATCATCATCGTTATCCTCATCGTCGTCGTCATTATTATCAATAAGCATCACCAATAAGCAGCAGCAGCAGCAGCATCAATCACCTATCATCATATCATCAGTCATTAGACATCAGTCATCAGTCATCAATCAGTCATCAGTCATGTGTCATCATCATCGTCGTCGTCGTCGTCGTCGTCGTCGTCGTCATAATCATCATCGTTGTAGTCGTCACAACCAGTACACAAAAAAGGTACGTAGTAAATATTCTGGAAGGTGTAATGAATGAGGTGTCGGGGTTGGTCGAAATATTAACTGAAAAGAAAAAGGTGTTGACAGTAAGCGAGTAATGTAATGACAGTGTCCTTAAACTATAGATACGAAATACTGATACTGTAAAACCTATGTTTCAGAAGACACAAACTTCCCCCCTCCAAAGATAAACCCCTGGAGGGTGAAGACAGGACAGAAGAATGCAAGCGAGTCAACAAGACTCCATTCCAAAGGAGGGATGGGTCAGTCTCTGACGAAAAGATGGGGTTCCGGATAGACTGGCTCACACCGCCCGAAGGGCATGCATCAAAAAGTCACTTGAAAGACACACAAGGAAGACGAAAGAAGGAAACTCGCGCTAGTCAGAGGGGCCAGGGTGACCCCCAAGGTGGGGGAAACATACGGCCGAAGAAAGCCCACGTTTGTGTCACACAGGGTGACCCCCAAGGTGGGGGAAACATACGGCCGAAGAAAGCCCAAGCTTGTGTCACACAGGGTGACCCCCAAGGTGGGGGAAACATACGACCGAAGAAAGCCCACGCTTGTGTCACACAGGGTGACCATGACCCCCAAGGTGGGGGAAACATACGGCCGAAGAAAGCCCACGCTTGTGTCACACAGGGTGACCCCCAAGGTGGGGGAAACATACGGCCGAAGAAAGCCCACGCTTGTGTCACACAGGGTGACCCCCAAGGTGGGGGAAACATACGGCCGAAGAAAGCCCACGCTTGTGTCACACAGGGTGACCCCCAAGGTGGGGGAAACATACGGCTGAAGAAAGCCCACACTTGTGTCACACAGGGTGACCCCCAAGGTGGGGGAAACATACCGCCGAAGAAAGCCCACGCTTGTGTCAGGTGTGGCGTTCTGAACACAAATCACGCCCCTGCCCTCCCTCGTGAGTATGAAAGTGCCCGCGTGCGAATTTTGCAACCCCAACGTTTTCATGCATTATTCATCGAAGGAAATTGCAAGTGCGCGAGCACACAAACACACATGCATGCACACACGCACGCGCGCACGCACACACTCACAGACGCACGCTCATGCACACACGCACACACACACAAACACACACACACACTTACTCACGCACACGCACGCGCGCGCACACACACACATACACACACAGAGAAACAAGTTTTACAATAAAATATTTGAACAGATTAGTATACCTCCGAAATTAATGAGCAGTAGTGTAAGTAATGTGAAAACTACATAACAGGTACTCCCAGCCTCTAACTCCCAGCCTCTAACTAACTCCCAGCCTCTAACTAACTCCCAGCCTCTAACTCCCAGCCTCTAACTAACTCCCAGCCTCTAACTAACTCCCAGCCTCTAACTCCCAGCCTCTAACTAACTCCCAGCCTCTAACTCCCAGCCTCTAACTCCCAGCCTCTAACTAACTCCCAGCCTCTAACTCCCAGCCTCTAACTAACTCCCAGCCTCTAACTAACTCCCAGCCTCTAACTATCTATATATATATATATATATATATATATATATCTTAGTCGCAGCCATTGGAAACATTCAATTCAGTGCGACGTAGAGTTCAGTTCGTTTCAATCACCATTTACATACATACATACATATAACCTGATATGGTTTCGTTCGTTTTCATAATGAAGTGCGACCTTTGATGCCTTCATTACGTTTTAATTCAATCTTTTTCTCCCTCTAATTAAAGCTGTTTTAACTGCGTTTTCGTAGGACTGAGACCTCTCATCCCTTTCCCTATTTCACAACATCTCTGTTCAATGAGACCCCGGCATGTCGTAAGCTCGCATCACTATTCACCCCGTGTGTCATGCCTCTTCCTGCTCTCTACAGCACAAAACAGACAGCAGTGGCAGCATACGGCTACCTCCTTCTCAGACTGCAAGTAGAAGAATGTACTGGTGGTGGGTGGAGTGGATAGGAGAGTAATTAGGACATTAGGTGGAGGAGAGCAGAAACACGTCATCTGCCAGAGCACACAACCTACTCGCACTCTCTACAGAAGAATGTACAGGTGGTGGGTGGAGCGGATGGTAATGACACCGAATAGAGGGCGACACAACAAAGACACTTGCTGGAGCAGACGGCTTACTCGGTTTTTGTACAGAAAAATGTACAGGTGGTGGGTGGAATGGATAGTAATGGCACTGGGTAGAGAGCACAGCACAAAAAAGTCATCTGCCACAGCACACAGCTAACTCAGCCTATGTACAGTAGAATGTACCGATGGTGGGTGGAGTGTATTGTAATGGTGGTTGGAGGACAGCACAAAAAGTCATCTGCCAGAGCACACAGCCTACTCAGTTTTGTACAGATGAATGTACCGGTGGTGGGTGGAGTGGATGGTAATGAGAGTGGGTAGAGAGCACAGCACACTGCCTATTCAGTTTTGTACAGAAGAACGTACAGATGGAGTGGATGGTAATGACAGTGGGTAGAGAGCACAGCACACTGCCTGTTCAGTGTTGTACAGAAGAATGTACAGGTGGAGTGGATGGTAATGAGAATGGGTAGAGAGCACAGCACACTGCCTGTTCAGTTTTGTACAGAAGAATGTACAGGTGGAGTGGATTGTAATGACAGTGGGTAGAGAGCACAGCACACTGCCTGTTCAGTTTTGTACAGAAGAATGTACAGCTGGAGTGGATGGTAATGAGAGTGGGTAGAGAGCACAGCACACTGCCTATTCAGTTTGGTACCGAAGAACGTACAGGTGGAGTGGATGGTAGAACACACTGTCTAAGCGGGCTTCCAGCAGAAGAAAGATTTGTTGGTGGATGGCAAGAATGATAATGGCAGTGGGTGGAGGAAGGCAGCAGACATTGAGATTCAGGAAGGACGGGGAACACAGGGGACAGATAGGACAAGAGGCAGGTCATGGCAGAGGTCAGACATGGGGTGGGGGGATGGTGGTGATGTGGATCGGAATGTCCCGGTGTAGGTGAGGGAGAGGAGGCGGTGGGTGTGGCGGTGGGACAGGTAAATAATCAGCAAACACCCGGCTCAGACGAGCCCGGGTTGCCAGGGGGTGACGCAGTCCCAGCATCCTCATTGAAATGCGGTGCACGTTAAGCGTTTGCCTAAACCAACATGACGGACCTGGCTGCTGGGAGCGACGAGGTCCTCTGTGGAGTGAGAGTGCCGCCACAGCGAATGGCAGCGCGGGGCTGAAAGCCAGCAAGATTACAGGCAATGAGGACCCCAGGTGTGAAAAGGCCACAATAAACACGACCCCAGTTTGCGTTATCAAGGCGCAATAGGTCGTCAAACGTTGAAACGCTTCCCATCAGTGTTCGTGAAGTTGTATCTGTGCTGGACGCAAATCTACGGCGACCCTGCGTTGACCCGAGACTTTCGTGGAACGTGCTTTGTAAATTCGCTACAACAGTCTTGGAACAGAGCTTGACTCGTGTACAGTTGACTGCCATCAAGGAACTCAAACTAGGAACATCAGATTCAAGTGCATTGTTTAATAAGGAAGATGGATTTGTTGTAATACATGGAAACTAGAGCTGCAAGTCCCGCCCAGCCTCTAACTCCCAGCCTCTAACTCCCAACCTCTAACTAACATCCAACCTCTAACTCCCAGCCTCTAACTCCCAGCCTCTAACTCCCAGCCTCTAACTAACTCTCAGCCTCTAACTCCCAGCCTCTAACATCCAACCCCTAACTCCCAGCCTCTAACTCCCAACCTCTAACATCCAACCCCTAACTCCCAGCCTCTAACTCCCAGCCTCTAACTAGCTCCCAGCCTCTAACTCCCAGCCTCTAACTCCCAACCTCTAACATCCAACCCCTAACTCCCAGCCTCTAACTCCCAGCCTCTAACTCCCAACCTCTAACATCCAACCTCTAACATCCAACTCCTAACTCCCAGCCTCCAACTCCCAGCCTCTAACTCCCAGCCTCTAACTAGCTCCAAGCCTCTAACTAACTCCCAGCCTCTAACTCCCAGCCTCTGACTCGTCACTCCCAACCTCTAACATCCAACCCCTAACTCCCAACCCCTAACTCCCAACCTCTAACTCTCAACCTTTCACTCCCAACCTCTAACTCCCAACCTCTAACTTCCAGCCTTTCACTCCCAACATCTAACATCCAACCCTAACTAACTCCCAACCTCCCATCCCCTACATTTCCGTCCTCCACACCCTGGTCCGCAACCTCAAGACCGCCATTTCAAAAGCTCTAGGACTCACTGTTCTCTCTCCCCCCCCCCCCCCCCCTCTCTCTCTCTCTCTCTCTCTCCCACTTTTTCCTCGCTCCTTTCCTCAGCAGTGCAGTCTATGGCGTCTGGGAACTTGACAACTCTCCCTTTGCGTTTCCCACAACCTTGCTCGACCTGCAACTCAATAAAAGCTAGCCTACTCCCTTGCGCTGACCCTCCTTCCTTGACCCCTTTACGACCAACACCTGCACCTCGCTACCCTGTCCTTTCTCGCCTTGCCGCCTTCCGCACCCACCACTCCCCAGCTCTCTGACGCGGCCACCCCCAAAGGGCGATTGAGAGCAGAAAATGCACATTCAGCGTTAAAAAACTCTATCAACACACTCTGTTGTGAACATCTCTCGAGTACTCAGAATACGGGTTCTGGGAGAGATCGTTAACAATCTTGCTGGTGGCGACATTTCATGAACTAAACTGATCCAGTCATTGTTGTCACGCACAAGACACACAGTAACAGACCGAGCAAAAAACATTGATGAATAGAAGTGCGACTGCAACTGTTTTGCAGAACTCTCAACAACCACCATAAGAAGACACTTAGACCAGTTCTAACCTGAGCGAGATAACAACTTCAATAGAAGTTATCGACAAAACAAACTAAAAGCTCATGACAAATGGAGGGGGGAAAATCAGATGCTTACAATATACTGCTTTAAAATGCTTTATTTACAAACAGCTCAGTACAAACAGGTGACTGACAGACACAACTTTCACATCCAAGCAACAAATTATTTCAGTTCAATGAAGTTTGGTGGCTTAAGAAGTGCATGGCTGTTTATCAATGGCTGAAAGTAAGCGCTCGTTAAGAGCGGTTCGCATGTTGACGAAACACTGCAGCATAAAGCACCTCAAAGAAAGAACCACGACTACCAGAGGGTGTTGGGGAGAATCGTGACGTCACGGACCACCTGTCCCGAATCTAGAGGGAGCCTACAGATCCCCAGTGAAGGCAGAACGCACACAAACGATATGTCAAGGGAAAGATAGAGCGTTTATTGTGGCAATTTACCGTGTTTACAGGGACAGAAAGAGTATCGTGCAGTAGGCTAGGGAACCCGCGCGTGTTTATCACTCTCTTTCCTCTGAGTAAAAAGCACAGAAATGTGAAAGTTCATCTGCTCTTCCTCCATTGTGGTGAACCTCGCCAACTCTTCTTGTTGCGGCCGTCAACAGGAGTGCGCGAGGGCTCGGTGTGTGTGTGTGTGTGTGTGTGTGTGTGTGTGTGTGTGTGTGTGTGTGTGTGTGTGTGAGAGAGAGAGAGAGAGAGAGAGAGAGAGAGAGAGAGAGAGAGAGAGAGAGAGAGAGAGAGAGAGAGAGAGAGAGAAAGATGGGGGGGGGGTTTGTCAAGATAACAACATAAACAAATACCTGCCATAACAGTGGTAAGCCTGGCTTTAAATGCCACACACAAATCCACACACGAAGGGAAAATTCGCGTCCCATTTGAGCTGACTTGAAGTGTCTCTGCTTGCCCTACATCTTGCTTGCCCGCGCTACTCTGCACTGAGTGGAGTGACCAATCCCAGTGTACAAAACATAAAGACCTTGGCCTCACATTTCGAGCCTACAATGCGCCAAGTGCTCCTCACCATCCAGTGACTCAGTTGTTTTAGCCACTTTCCTCCACTTAACATTTTGGCTGTCCAGTTGTTCACAGACCAGTTTCCTCATGGAAAGCCTAAACTGAGAAGAAATTATTCTGCACTAGTGCTAGCGTGACATAGATTTGAGCTCCATTGACCCCCCATAGGATCCTGATCGATCATTTGGGGTGCATGGCCTCATCCGTCTTCTGAGCACCACTAACACCAGCGTAGTGTAGACTCGCATGTTTTTCTTCTACAAAAATAAAAATAAAAACATATTTACAATTTCTCCTTTCGACTTCATTGCCAAGTGTGTCATTTCCCTGTGAGTGTGGGAGTAAGAATAGACTCACTCGTCTCCGCACGCGATTTGCAAGGAGCGAATAATGATGAAAATTGAACTTTGAATGGCCCTTGCTCCAACGCCAGTAATTCTGGTAGCTATTGGTCTTACATATCCAATAAAGGCTGATTAGCCTTATATCAGAAGCCAGCCAGTCAGCCATTCATTCATTCATTCATTCATTCATTCATTCATTCATTCATTCATTCATTCATTCATTCATTCATCCATCCATCCATCCATTCATCCACCCACTCACCCATCCATTCATCCATCCACTCTTCCATCCATCATATATATCCATCCATCATCTATCCTTCCATCCATCCATCAATCCCACCCTCCCTCCCTTCCTCCAGACAGACAGAGGTCACTTATTTCATAAGTTTTTCCATTTTGCATGCTTTTGAACACCTTTCTTGCTTGTAGCCTCTTCCACGCGACAAACAGAAACACAAATTAAAGCATTGCACTAATCTACAGAAACCTAATTTTCATACACGGCCTGAAAAAGAGGTACCAATAAGGGGATAGGTGTTGATCATTTACAGCGACGAATCACACATATCTCTAGCATAAATTGATCTGCACTCTACAGTCAACCTTCACACAGGGTTCAGATAGCGACGAAGCCAGCAACCACAGCTACGACAAAGATATACGCCCGAGCAACTCTGCGATCCAAAACACCAGTTCACACCACGAGACGAAGCTCATGTAATTTTGCCGAGTACAAAACACCGGGTCACACTAGAGACGAAGCTCATGTAATTTTGCCGAGTACATAACACCGGGTCACACCAGAGACGAAGCTCATGTAATTTTGCCGAGTACAAAACACCAGGTCACACCACGAGACGAAGCCCATGTAATTTTGCCGAGTACAAAATGGCTCCAGGGCACACAAGGCAAGCGAACTGCGCAACCTCTGGACACGGACAAACATGGCTTTCCAGAATATCTACCCAGCGCCTACTCAGGGTTCAGGGGTCACCGAACAAGCCGCTGGCTTTGTTCATGGTCAACGAAAAAAGATGCCTGTGACAAGGGAAATCAGGAAATACCATCCGGGTCATTTGTTTAATGATGCCGTCTGCTCGCGTCACTTCACTCAAGCCTGGGGCGAGGGCGAGGTGAGGGCTGTATGGAGTTATGGAGTGGAAAACATGACAGACGCCGAGTCCTGTACCCAATGCAGTGGAAAGCCGTAGGCGAAATGGCCACATCCAAGCGGTTTTATGACGCCCAAAGTCGATGATGATGATGATGATAGTGTTTGTGGCAGTGCAGGAGAGTAGTGTGTGTGTGGGGTGTGTGTGTGTGTGTGTGTGTGTGTGTGTGTGTGTGTGTGTGTGTGTGTATGTGTGTGTGTGCCTTTCTGTGTGTATGCGTGTGTGTGTGTGCGTGTGTCTGTGTGTGTGTGTGTGTGTGTGTGTGTGTGTGTGTGTGTGTGTGTGTGTGCGAGCATAAGCGCGCCACCGTGTGCATAAAGTGTGTGGGTGTATGTGCGCGTGTGTGTCTGTGCGCGCGCGTGCGTATGCGTGCGAGTGTGTGTCTGTGCGCGTGCGTGCGTATGCGTGCGTGTGTGTGCGTTTGGTAAGTGTTTGTGCGTGCGTGCGTGTGTGTGTGAGAGAGAGAGAGAAAGAAAGAAGAGAGAGAAAGAGAGAGAGAGAAAGTAGAGAGAAAGAAATAAAGAGAGAGACAGAGAGAAAAAAGAAAGAGAGAGACCGACAGAGGGAAAGAAAGAGAGAAAGAAAATGGGCAGAGCAAGGTGAGCCAAATTTGTTTCCCCGACCTACGCGTATTTTTTTCTCTCTTTTTTTTAATATAAAGAGGCAACACAGAAAAGACAGAGCTAACCAATGCACGAAAATAATTCATGAAATATGTTTCCCTTTCTTCTCCATGAATTCGGCTGAACTTCATGGGAAAACAACGCCCACAAGTGAATTCGGAAGGAGAAAACACTGGCAGAGGAAAGGATACACGAATGTTGACACAACCCTGGAGATGGCACGGGGTTCGCGCAGGCAGCTCTTTCGGCACGGCAAGAACTCCTGCATAGAGCAGTGCTGACATCACGCGCCACACTGTGCAGTGCAAGATGGACAGTAACCATACATGGCACAGGTCTCCGTCATCAACACTGTGTCAAAGTACGTACATTGAACTAGTAAGACGTGGCACAAAAATACGCGACATCTAATGCAAGAAACCGATGTCAACATGACAAAATCAAAAGCCATGTAAATAGCTTAAGCATTTCAAGAGAGAGAGAGAGAGAGAGAGAGAGAGAGAGAGAGAGAGAGAGAGAGAGAGAGAGAGAGAAGGCACATAACGTGTATATCTACTGTTGTATTAATATTAAACATGAATTATCACGAGAAAATGATCATAATGGTTACGTGGATACGACAAAGTGACGTTAGGACTGGTGATGAGTCTTTCAATGACTTGTAAATTATGCAAGGTCCCGATGGCCTGGAAACAAAGTTCAGATCAGTTCCGTTCAGTTCCAGGACCTTCTGTTAGCGGCAAAGTCTTCTCAGCGGGCCGCCTGAATGTCACATTGACACACTCAGCATCATTACTTACAAAGGTGACCTTTGGCCTCGTGGCTCGCCCAGTGACGCGGCCGTTCTATCATTATCGCTTCAGTTTCTAAGTTTACCGATCTTCTCAAGATATTACTATCTGATATCAGTGTTCTAAACACACACACACACACACACACACACCCACACACACACACCTGAAAATGCACAAATACACGAGCATGCATGCGTGCACACACACCTATTCTCGTAGGCACTAATTCACACATTTACTCACTCATTTACTGTCACTCAATCAGTCACTCAATCAGTAGCTCACTCACGCAATAACTCAATCGCTCATTCATTCACTCACTCATTTACTCAATCATCTAATCACTCATTTACTGACTAATCACTACCTCACTCACTCACCCACCTACCCATCCACTTACACACACACACACACACACACACACATACACACACACACTCACTCACTCACTCACACACACACACACACACACACACACACACACACACACACACACACACACACACACACACACACAGACACACTCACCCACACACCCACTCACACCCGCGTATCCACCGAGCACAGCCATTTTAGGCCCACTGCTTGCCAGGTATGGTGGGCTGCTGTAGAGGTGTATGGGGAAAACACGGCCCCCTCCTCTCTGCATCCTCGCTAGACTCCCAGCGATGCACAGCCCAGCTGCTGCAGCCGGTCTGCGGGTCTCCCTCTGGCAGGCATCAGTCAGGAAGCCCATGGGAAAGTCCTGGACTGGAGCTCGGCATTCCTTGCTGACCGTGTTTCTTCTGTCTTCTCCTTTGATCTCTCCCTCCATACCGTCTCGCTTCCTTTTTTCTTCTTTGTGTTCTTTTGCTCATCTGATTTCATGAGTTGTTTCTCTGTCGCCTGCCGTAAATGGTTCTGCATCTGTTTACCACTTTCTGTCTGTTTCAGTGCGCGTGGTGTGTATGTGTGTGTGTGTGTGTGTGTGTGTGTTTGTTTGTGTGTGTGTGTGTGTGTGTGTGTGTGTGTGTGTGTGTGTGTGTGTGTGTGTGAGTGAATGCCTGCCAATCTATCTGGCTATCTGCCATCCATCTGTCTCACCGTCCATTTGCTGACTTTTTCATCATGTCATTGAATAACAAACATCAGGCCATTACCCATTAGTAGCTCTCGTAACCTCGAAGACCTGTAGAAATTCGAGTAGCCAAGCTGACGTGTACAGCTTGTACGTATAAGGGTTGTTGAATATAATGTGATTGGTGTACATTCAACCAGCGCTTTCCCGTCTTGAAAAGCTAAGACTTTGGTTAAAGTTGTCGAATGTCTTCAGAGTCTATCATACCCTTGCACTGCGTCCCCAGTGCTTACTGGTGACGGGAAACTTACGGTTTTATGTACGAGACGGGCCATTTAAACCACAGTAGTGTCCGTATTCTAATAAGGCACAATGTAGCTTTATACTACACAGCAGTATTAAGTGTAAATTAGAGCAAATTAGGGAGAGAGAGAGAGAGAGAGAGAGAGAGAGAGAGACATATAAGAGACAAAGAGATAAAGAAACAGACAAAGAGACACAGAGGGACAGAGACAGATAGAGAGAAAGAGACAGACAGAAAAACAGAGAGACAGAGAGAAAGAGACTGAGACAGAGACAGACAGAGAGAGACAGAAACAGAGAGACAGACAGACAGACGGACAGACGGACGGACGGACGGACGGACAAACAGTCAGGCAGACAAAGAAAGAGAGAGAGACAGAGACAGACAGACAGACAGACAGACACACAGACAGACAAACAGACAGACAGACAGACAGGCAGACGGACAGACGGACGGACGGACGGATGGACGAACGGACAAACAGACAGGCAGACAAAGAAAGAGAGAGAACTCAAACAGATGTTTTCCATGTTGCAAAACACATACACAACAAGCCCCGCAAATGTAGAGCAACTGAGAGAATAGAATGGCAGCTATTAGCAAAGGTATGACCCTGGACAGAGACGACACATATGCATGAGACATGAGGATGGTTTTCACTAAGATGACTACGCCTAACATTCATTGAAATGCACAGCAAATACGAGCTCGTACATCAAAACATATGAGACGGTGATATAGGCAACATTCATCGAATGCTTTTGGAGCGGTTATGCTAATCAGTGAAAGGCGCGAGTGTTTTGGAATATCAAGAAGATACCCTGCAGGTTTAACTCGTGTGTCAAGTTTCTATTCTCGGGGCACGATTGGTGGGCGTGCTGTACATTAATTGAAAAAGCTTTCTCAGGCAGAGACATAAACTACTTTGTAACCTCTAATAAGGTTTACTTCAAGCGGTCCAGCATAAGTTCTCATAGAACCTGACTCAACGGTAACAATTCAGAGCTTGAGAAGGACGCGGCAATTGTTTGTGAGTGCATGCAAACATATGTCAAAAACAATTAAATGTATCTATCACATGTTTCTATTTGAGAAAACAAAATGAGAACCGATCATTTTCATTCGCCATTGAAAAAAAAAGTCCAACGCAGGGATTCTACAAAATAAAATATCCCAAAAGTAATAACACGTATGCAACAAGCAACATATATTGAATATAGACAGCAGTAAGTTTTACGGTTGGAACGCGGTCATCGTTGTGTCTAAACTTTTCCAGCTCTTTTATTTAAAAGAACTAATCCCAGAATTTTACCCCTAAGTTCGAGCATAGTGCTTTCAGCACATGTTATTTCGTGACATTATGTTGTTGCCAAGACAACCAAGTCGAAAAAAAAAACTGCGGTCTAACTCGTAGATAACACGCTAAAACTGTATCTCACCTGGTTAGCAGCTGCGGGCACTGGAGTAACATCCACAGACATGGTGAAGATCCTCGGAAGACCTCAACGACAGGAATGAAGACCCGCTTCAGGGCTAACTCTGTAGGAGTCACAGTGAGCGGAGCTCACAGCACCATCGCCACCAGAGGTTCTGCTGGTGGCTGCCGAGTGAGTTCGTCCTGTAGTTAACTCTCTCCAATCACGCGCCCGCTGCAGTCATCAACGTCACTGGGCGGTAGCCAGCAAAGCCCAGAGAGACTGGCGCGACTCAGCCTCGCAGCCAAGGGACAGCGCGTTCCTGTCGTTCATGACGACGACTCCGAAGAGCTTTGTCAATGTAAAAACAAAACTGCGTGTAACTAGCACTAGCCACAGACGTGATGCAGGGAAACTGGTTCCTTATGGTTGCACGCACAGGAAGACTCTAAGGAAACGAGACTGTTTCAAGCAGTTTGGGATTCCGCTGTGAACAATGTGTGCAACGCAAATCAACACGAATGTAATGGAGTACTGTCTTGAAAACTC
Source organism: Theodoxus fluviatilis (assembly GCA_034096865.1). Lineage (NCBI taxonomy): Eukaryota > Metazoa > Mollusca > Gastropoda > Cycloneritida > Neritidae > Theodoxus > Theodoxus fluviatilis. The sequence goes on from JAWQFJ010002304.1 coordinate 78,272, forward strand.
TGACAGATCCGAAGTGATGTATTGAACAAGGATGAGCTTGTTCCGTCCTCGAACTTTTTTTCATGGAAACAGTTGCATGTTTCACAACATCTGTCCTAATTCAAAGCGCCTTTTAACCAAACAAGATTTATCGTGTTAAGCTACGTACAACACTTCAGTCGAAGCAGTAAATATAATGCGTCACTACACGTAACCCCAAAACTTTTCAGACGCCGACAACGAGATCGAGAGGAACATGTGTTCACAATAAAAACACTGATGCAAAACCTGTGCAAACTTGCCAATTTTTCAACTCCGAGGTGAAGTTATAAAAACCGGAACTTTCTCAGCTGTAAGGTTACATCTACATTTTTTAATGTTTACAAAGTTTTCTTGAAACAATCCAACGTTCACAGCAACGTGTCTACAATGACCAACTGTGGTGTATCGCGAAAAAGAGCGGTTCGAGTTTGTCCCGACCAAGTCTTCCCGAACACGAGATGGTCAGACGTAGGAGATTCCACTCCTCGTAGTCAGCGAACAGAGGATTCACAGTGTGACACATTCAAACAAAATGTCGACATCGAATCGGCAAAGAATCTCCAAGCACCAATAGCTGAGTCAACAGGAGACACACAGCAGCAGCAGCACTAGTATTCCAATGTCTCCATCACCACCAGGCACGACACACAGATGATGATCGCCAGTCACAAGAAGACGAACAAAGACGGCGAGACGTATATCCTGGCGGGGAAAAAGCCCACTGTGGCTGGTACACAAGCTACAGTCTGTCCCCTCATCCCACGTCAGAGAATTTTCCCGCCGTCA
>JAWQFJ010002304.1:84078-129078 GCA_034096865.1 Theodoxus fluviatilis
GTAACCTCTATGTGTGTGAAACTGATTTAATGAAAACTAATGCAGGAAAGCTACAGGTGATTCAGTAGATCTATCGAAATGTCAACAGACGTATATTTTATACTGATAAATTTTCGGTGCATTTCAAAATGGCAAAAGTAATACGGCAGCAAGAGTAACTTAAAAGGGACTATATTCAAAGAAACACACATTTAACTGAATTTCACTGAAATAGACATCATGGGACATCATAACCTCTCACACAAATACAGAATGATGACCCAGTAACCCAGACACTGACCTCACTGTTTACGGAAGTCTCCCGAGTCCTCGCCCTGTGTGTTGTGCTGTCTCCAGTTATCGCAGGCGTGTTTGCTGGGCGGAAAAGCAAGACGACCACACAGAGCAGGCACTGAGGGAGGACGAAGTTTCGTGCCTGCCTGACCAGTCATTACGGAGATGGGAGAGAGACAAGGACATGTACATGATGATGCAGTTGACTGCTCGGACTCGACTGTCTTCGTTCTGAGTGACCGAGGTCTCTCTCTCTCTCTCTCTCTCTCTCTCTCTCTCTCTCTCTCTCTCTCTCTCTCTCTCTCTCTCTCTCTCTCTCTCTCTCTTCCTCTCCCTCTTCCCCCCCCTCCCCTACCCCCCTCCCCTACCCCCCCCCCTCTCTCTCTCTCCCCATATTCTTCCTTCCACATCATTCGGACCAATGGAGCTTTCAGTGTGGGCACTCAAAGCATAAGGAAACGGGATTAATCCAAATGGCCATTAGCCTTTCCGCAGAGAATCTGAGCGGCAGATGTTTCATGGGAAGTTTCCTTTAGTGTTCCCCCTGCCCTTTCCCCTCGTCCTTCTGCCCTTCCTGTAATGCTAGGCTCAAAGAGGGTCGTCGGTTGCTTCTCGTAAATCAAGATCTGTGACAAATGGACAGACTTTTCAGGGGTGCCATGTAGAAAACGGTCTCATCTGAGAAAGACATCAACCTAATGAGTAAGTTGTGGACTTCAGGCAGGATCTTCTTACGAGTTCAATGGCGGTAAGTTGTTGCCAACTGAGAGTAATGATATCGGCTGAGAGAGCAGTGCAAGATGATCACAACAAAACATTTCAATATGCTTACATGCGCAGCTGGCAAATGTCCACCTTTCTTGTTCATCAGTCCACATGCAACAATTCAAGGAATTCGAGGTTGTTCCCACCATAAAGAAATGTTTAGTACAGAATGATAATACTGACTTCAGAGTTGTTGTGAGTGTCCTCGATGATACAGAATATACCAATATCGCTTCTTTTCTCATAGATGTGACGTTGTTGGGCTTAATAGTGCCATTCATACCCGTTGATGACTAAGAATGTATTCACAAGAGTTTTGTAGCATATTGAAAACACTGTACTTCAGCAATATATCCTAAAAGAGAAGTTGAAAGGGACAGCACGCACCTTTGAAAAAGAAAAATATTTCTAGTGTCTTCAGGGCGTGGAGGGAGATTGAATGTAACATCCGTCATCTATGAGAACTTTTGAGAAAACTTGCTGCACCTGCACATACTTTTTTATGTCCCCATTTCAGCCGACGTATAATAATGATTGCGAAGCCTCGTTCTGAGTGTGAGAAATATCATTATAGTCACGTATTTCCGGCATAAGTACGAAATGACACGGACTAGATACTAAAGACGGTCTGCAAAGCGCAACAGTCGATGGAGAGACCTGCTTACTATAACTTCGGTCCTGAACAGATAAGTTTCCGAACAGGTCATCACTGTTTGACCTCGGTCTATGATAATTGAATCGTATACATTGATTTGACCATCTTTAGCAGGGTTGGGAAGGACAGCTAAAGACAGACCAAAAAAGGGAACTAAAAGAAAGAGGGGATTGGAGAAAGCAAGGAAAAAAGGGAAAGAGAAAGGGGCCACTCGAGGACACTTTCCAAACAGAGCCGCCGTGCTCACAAACGCGACAGAGTTCCTTTCAGATAGAGGGGAGGGGCAAGGAGCGAGATCTGAGACGGAGGACCAGGGAGGGATATCTGGGTCGGAGAGCCCGACTCTCGCCCGCTGCCATGTGGAGGCTGAAAATGACGCCGAAGCCGGAAGTGCAGTCTGCGTCGGCGCAAAGAAGTCTGGTCCGCACATGCAACGCGCCCGGTGGCAGGCCACGTCAGGCTGAACGAGATCTCGCGAGATCTGAACGGACCGGCGTTTGAAGCAACAGCGCCAGTGGCAGATCACGGCGGAGTCTGGGTCACGCAGGACAGCTGATAGAGATCACCCCTGCATTTATTCGGCGCCCCAAGAGTCGCTGCTCAGGTATCGGGGAGGTCAACTCCATCTTGCTCAGCTTGGTTCGTGCTTGGCCAGCCTGGTCTTGCTACAGTCTTGGTGCAGGGAGAAAGAGTATGAAAGGTGACATGACCCTCGTCGCTCTACCTCGCTACGGCTCACCATCTTGATGTCGTTTGATAGGGCTTTGTACGGGCTCTGGCGCTCATTTTCATGCCTGCCGACGGCAGCGGCGCTCAGGTCTTAGGAAAAACAAAGGGGACGGGGTGGTCTACTCGCAGTATTTCCCCCTCGAAGCGAAGGTTAGCAGCAAAAGATCAAATAAACAATTAATGCCATCTCCGAGAGCGACAGGAATGCAGCGTTCTACATTCTTCCAGAGATCTCCAGAGGATTTGTCATTGGGGAAAGATCGACAGGTGAAGGTCACTTCTTGGGGAGTGGAACAAAGCTTGCAGGACTTGGGTGTGATTTCCCTTTCTAGTTGCCAGACCCGATCAACTTCAGAACAATGAATGCAAAAGCCATTGAATGGAACTTAAACTCGGCACGACCAGTGTAACGCACTGTTTTATCCTGAGCTAGCGGATACGCCTCCTGTTGTTGGGGGTTTTGTTTTCCCAGTGTGCAAAGCATTGTGTTAGAACCGTGACTTGACTGGAGATGCATAAGAAACACAGCACAAAAATCGCGTTGTTTATTCCTTTCATTACTGCTTCCCATTTTACATTCATTTTCGGCTGACCCAGTTGTGGCATAATGCCCCATAATCAAAAGCACGAGTGTAGGTTACACGTCGGCTCTGCTTCAAAACATTCGCATGGAAAAGTCCCTTTGGGACAACGTTTTTCCTCTGTTGTTTTTGCTTCTTCACAAACAGGAAGTGTTCCGAGCGTGAGGCTGTGAAGTTTTTTTCTGAGCACTGCCTGCCCCTGGGTGCGCGCAGCTCTACAAGGCGCCAGCGGTGTGGGCAATTAGGACCTGAGGAACCGCTCGACGGTGGAACGAGTATTGATGATCTGCGCAGACTCCCAGGGCAGAGAGCGGTGTACCCTTGCTCCCATCAAAGTGAACCCATTTCCTCCGTGGCTAACACCATCACTACAATTCGCTGAAGAGTCGAACTTGTGGAGCTAAAGCAGAGACAAGGTCGTTTCAAAGTTACTTGATATCGTGAATGAACGGAGATGTAGCAGAGAAAAACGTTGCCAAAGCAGTAACATCTACAATATTTACGACAACTACAACAATGTCAAGAACAGCAGCGACAGAAGCAGGAGCAGCAGCAGCAGCAACAAAAACAAGAACAGAAGCAGTATCAACAGCAACAACAAGAACAAGCAGTAGTGGAGGTAGTACCAGTGGCAGCATTAGGATGGCTGAGACCACAACTGATGCGCAATAGTGCCAGCATGGTCTTTACAGTCACCATCGCCGTGACAAAGACGTCAACCTACATGCCAACCGACTCACTCAACCCACCCCCCCCCCCTCTCCCCCGCCCCCCCCCCCCCCTTAAAAAAATTGGGATGAATGGATGGTTGGAGATTTATGGCCTATCAGCGTTTGTAGGCTATGTAAGGCCATTGATTATGAAATTCACAAGTGCTGGTTGGAGCAAAGGGCAGCGAATTAATGATCTCCTCAGTCATCAGCACATTATGAAACGCGTATGAAAACGTAGTGACAGAAAGCATGTTTTCTTGCTCGGTGTTACATCAAAGTGAGTCTACAGTCCGATGATCAATTTTATTGGTATGTTTTTTTCCGAGTGAAATAGTTGAACACACTGATGGAAAGTTTGTCATGCTTAGTTGCAGAGATCAGTGTACTAGAACGAGAGTGTTCGCAGCGTGCTGGACCATGCAGTACAGCGCCAACCCCAGACGTTACCAACGGAAGGACAGTGACACCTCCCACATCACGGCTCAGCAGGTGTAGACGCTGCTTGAGGCAGGAGCAAAACAACGCTGTACTACATCCTTTGGAACTCATGAACACACACGTTTTTGTGACGTCAGAAACAATCCGCTGACAGACATGCTGCAACAAAGAGAGACTCGAGAGGAACCGCCATCCACACGGGGTCTCTTCAAGAGGAAAACCATCTGTTCTTACTGCCAGGCACATCCAGGGGAAGGGTAGAAGGCACGACTTGTTTGACACCGAGGATGCAAACAACAGTGCGCGTCAATTAGTTCTGCGTCAGTTTTTCTTCTGACTACATCCTGAGGAAGTAGAAGTGCAGGCTCCTTGCGAACAAGCCAACTTCTCCTGGCTCATTTACCAACCCTGCACCATGGCTCATTTACAGCTTCTGCCAGAGAGGTTTCTTGAAGGATACAATGACTCAACTTTTGTTGAGTTGTAGACTGCTGTGTTGTAGTAAAACATTTTTGAAAGGGTCAAAAATACGCTTGTCAAATAGAAGAAATAATCGTAAATGCCTATGTCCAAGCTATGGACATGGTTATTTGCGCATTTGTTATCACAAACGTGCACCTTCACCCAGAAGTGGGTTTCTCGAGAACAGTCTTACAAAAGCTGAGCCCTAAGGTAAGTACGTGTCTCTCCATTTTGTAACGAAAAAGAAAATGAAGAGCATTTTCTGTTGGACTGCAGCTAATACACTGACCTCAGGGAGATGCGTATCACTGAAGTGAATTGTATTCAGAGGCCAACTGCTATTTGAATACGGCACAGTACTTCAATAAGCAAAAAGACGTATTCTCTTGCGCGGATCAGCGCTACATATCTTTTCGTGGTTGATACATACACAACTCTGTGTGTGTGTGTGTGTGTGTGTGTGTGTGTGTGTGCGTGTGTGTGTGTGTGTGTGTGAGTGCGTGTGCGTGTGCGTGTGCGTGAGTGTGCTCTGAGGAGGGAAGAAAGGGAATATGTTAGTGATAAAGTAGAGCTATGAATATATCAACCACGAAAACTTATGTAGCGTTGATCCGTGCAAGAGAAAATAATGTCTTGCTTGTTGAAGTACTGAACCGCATTCAAGCAGCAGTTTGACAGAGAGGAAAGTTCAGTTCCGTTCTGAGTTCTCAGCATATCCCCTTGCACACGAGGCGATTCCACACGTTCCACACTGACGCTTTCCACAGGACGCTTCGTGTGCAGTACTCATCGCTTGCCACACATGCAGCAACCGATGCCGCCAAGCCGTAGAGTGCGTGCGGAATGGGATAGAAACTGTCCTATTTCGCGTCGCGTCGCAAGCGTCAGCCAAAAATATCTCCCAATCACAGAGCGCCGCTGTCACAGCTGCACCAGCGCTAAGAACGACTCCAATGACGGTTGCTACGATGACGGACCCTGAGATGTAGAAATTGATCAGCTCTACCGAGATTATAAAAAATGTCGAGCAACAGCTGAATGAAGAAATACTTTGACCGTCACAAGCTGGCTTTGCAGAGGCGTGTACAGGCTGGCCAGTCGATGTTGCGAGCGACTGTAGTCTGTCGCCACATCGACATCGATGCGTAAACGGTGTGTAAGCGGACTTAAGCTGCATACCATCCTCTTGTCATTTGCTGGTCTAGGGCAATGTACAAGATGCGCGCAAAGCTGAATGAAAAGCATGATAGATGGCAAAGTAAGTCCTTTAGGAAGAAGGTAAACATCAATGACCATGCACGTTAGTTGTCATATAATACATAGCGAAACCACAGTGATGGTAAACAAATCATCATCATCATCATCATCATCATCATCATCATCATCATCATCATCATCATCGTCATCGTCATCGTCATCATCATCACCACCACCACCACCACCACTACCACCACCACCACCTACACCACCGCCACCACCACCGCCACCGCCACCTTCACTATCACTACTATCATCACAACGACCATGATTCAAAATCAGACACAATATCACACGAGGCTCACAAAACGTAGAAACGCATTTCATGCAAAGTTGGTTGTACCTGATCGCTTACCGTTGCACTCATGTCGACTTTTTGACCTCCACGATATCCAGCAGGGTCGAAGCGCAGCACATATTCCACAGGAAAACCACACGTACAGGTGAACAACCAGTCACATTATCCGTTTCTAACCAACTCCATTTACATCTTCACCTGCTGGCTGCAGGTGTAGCAAGCCCACGTGACTCAAGATGGCTGAGCAGGAAATCCAGGGAGGATCCGGAAGACATCCCCAAAAACCCTGGGGAGACCCAGTCATATCCGGGCTCCACCCGCGCTTTCCTCGCTCGTGCACGTGCGCGTCGTCATGGGCACCCACATTCTCGGTCCAGAGGGGTTCTCATGGGCAAAAGGCGGGCTGAGCTGAATCGCAGAGGGCTAGAGGGGATTCGGTATTGAGCAGGGCTGCAACAGGTTGAGCCCAGAGGAATGGGAGGGATTCCACGTCGTCCTGGGATAGCTCGGGGAAGATGAAGTCGCGTAACACTTTAGGCGAACAGCTGGGATTTGTCTCGGCTTGGTTACGCTACGGTGCACTAAATTTTCGATGGAGTTGTAAAACCCGCTATCTCAGACATGACTGTTTTCATCCTTCGTCACAAGACCGAACTTAATGGTTCTCCTGGCTCAAGATTTGGAATTAGTTTTTGCAAACACGATGAACTGATTTCGCTAACAGAGTTGAACTGGTTTCGCATACGATGTTGACCTCTATTTACGCTTAAACTCGTGAAGGTAAGTCTTCACCACAAAGAGGAAGGAGGGGGGGGGGTGTCTGAGAACGTTCACAAGCAGAAAACGTTTAATCTACGAACAGTCTGAGAAAATGAAAATCAAATCCATTTGAAAGAATCGCGAAGACGTCAGTTAAAGAAAGAAAAAACACATGACGGGAGCAGGCAGCCTGACTTTCACTCTGCAGCGGTGCGCTGCGTGTTCAGGGCACAGAACCGTACTGGAAGTGCTCCTCGAAAAACTATTGACTGACGCCTGGAAACATGTACACGTTTTTATGGCGAATGCCACAGACTCATCAGAACTGTCACACAAGAAGTTAAATAGCAATTGGGTGGGGGGGAGATTTAGGGAGGGAGTGAGAGAGAGAGAGAGAGAGAGAGAGAGAGAGAGAGAGAGGAGAGAGAGAGAGAGAGAGAGAGAGAGAGAGAGAGAGAGAGAGAGAGAGAGAGAGAGAGAGAGAGAGAGAGAGGAAGAGAGAGAAAGAGGAGAGCAAGAAGAGAGAGAGAGAGAGAGGGGGGGGGGGAGAAGTGAGAAAGGAGAGAGAGAGGGGGAGAAAAGAGAAAGGAGAGAGAGAGAGAGAGAGAGAGAGAGAGAGAGAGAGAGAGAGAGAGAGAGAGAGAGAGCGTTTTAATTCAACCGTGTTCTACCCGAAATGCAAGATACAGAGAGGCGGATGCACAGTTCTGCAGGACAATGCGTTTTTGGCAAGAAAAAGTTTGCTTTCAACAGGCAGCCCATGTCGTGAAAGTCCAGTGTGGTACTATACAAGCATCGGCCGTGTGTGTGTGTGTGTGTGTGCGCGTGTGTGTGTGCATGTGTGCGCGCGCGCGTGTGTGTGTGCGTGTGTGTGCGCGTGTTTGTGTTGTGTGTGTGTGTGTGCGTGCGTGTGTGTGAGTGTGCGTGTGTGTGCGTGTTTGTGTGGTGTGTGTGTGTGTGCGTGTGTGAGTGTGTGCGTGTGTAAGTGTGTGCGTGTGTGTGTGTTTGTGTGTGTGCATGTGCGCACTCGTGTGTGTGTGTGTGTGCATGTGTGTGTGTGCATTTGTGTGCGTGTGTGTGTGTGTGTGTGTGTGCGTGTGCGTGTGTGTGCGCGTGTTTGTGGTGTGTGTGTGTGTGTGTGTGCGTGTGTGTGCGAGTGCGTGTGTGTGCGTGTTTTTGTGGTGTGTGCGTGTGTGCGTGTGTGAGTGTGTGCGTGCGTAAGTGTGTGCGTGTGTGTGTGCTTGTGTGTGTGCATGTGCGCACTCGTGTGTGTGTGTGCGTGTGCGTGTGTGTGTGTTTGTGTGTGTGTATGTGTGTGTGCATGCGCGCACCCGTGCGTGTGTGTGTGTGTGTGTGTGTGTGTGTCTGTTTGTGTGTGCGTGCTTACCTGTGTGGGTGTCTTTGTGTGTGTTCTGTTTGATTTTGTTTTTAGAAACCGAGCTATTCTAATCATTACTTCCTTAAGTCGGCAAATGAATCGAAGAAGAAAGCTGCTAATCAAAAGTTATAATGTAAAAACTGTCCGAAAAAAACCACAATGTCTTTCACTCATTAAAAAAGTGCACATTCATCTTTGTCTATGTTGGATGTATGTGGGAACGACATAAATGTACTAACTCTAAATTTCAATGCAGACAAAGTTTGCCTTAATAAAAAGAAGCTTTAACTAACATTTCTTCATTTCGTCTACCAAACCACCACTCATATTCGTCTCAGACTTCCGTCCGAGTGTACATCTCTATGGAGGTATTTGAAGGCGAGCTTTGCCCTGCGGGAGAAATGTCGAACCAGTGTTTGCACTGGGGATTGGAGGGTGACTGCTGGCGAGACAGACAGCTGCATCACAGAGCGAGGTAGTGCCAGGCCGTACATCAGGCAGGGAGATGTTCTCATCCTCCAAGACGTGTCTCTCTCAACTGGTGCCAGGTTTGGACAGCAAAAGCCTCCCCTTGCCCGATTCAAGGGAAGATCGGGAAACTCGACAAGGAGATCACTGACCATCCAGACATAAACTGTCAGTGACAAGGAAGAGATATTTCTTGGACTAGATGCGATGACAGAGAGCGGAGAAGGAGAAGTTGGCCAGGAGATCGCTACACAGTGGAAGGTCAATGGTTTGTTATGAAACAGTAGGTTCCTCGCTGGCTGACCCATAAGACCCTGCGTACTTGCATCAGAATCCCATAGCGAATAGATCTCACCTCAGTGCCCTTTCCTTTCATCGCTGTTGCAGCTCCCTTGTTTTTGCACGCATGCCCAACCTCCCACATTGAAATGAGTTCCTTGTGACATTTGGGAGATCTAATGACATTGGATCCACCATAAAGGTCTTTTAAATTCCTTTGAAAGGATTTATGCACATGAAGCACTAAACCATATCACTTTTTGTCAGAGATACATGGGCGGTTTAAAAGCCAACAGGTGTTTAAAAGTCATTTTTACAAAGTTGATCGTTAAAGAATAAGCGCAAGTGTAGCCTTGATGTTTTTGGTTTCTATATTTTCCACTTTATGAGTCCGATTTTGGGGGGAAATAAAACATGCAAAGGCACATGTGAATGATCACACTCTTTAACAGAGCTATAATCTGCACATGGCTTAATTTGACCCCACTTCCGTTTCAGTACTGTATCTAAAAAAACAGCAAGGGTCATTCAGTAATCGTTTCGTGGTGGAGAGTCACAAATACGACACATAGTCACACAAAACACAATGAGTAAAGAGACCAGACACCCTCAAACGACACATTTTGATAGATCACGGCAAAGGGCTGTATTTTGAGTACATTATTTGGAGTGCCAAAAGCAAACTCTGATATGTCGTTGGTGCCTGATAAATTTGTCCGCGACTTCTAATGCGATGACTGGTGTTTATCCACCATGCCTCTCTGCTGATAAATGTCTTCCCTCCTCTACTGATCTGTGTACGGAAAGCGTTGCTTTGGCTGTAAGGGTGCACCAAGCCATCGTGATGTGCTGGGTAGGATACGCATCAAGTTCTTCTACACTCTTGGTCTATGTTGTTTGCACCGTTTGACTGTCATTGAGATCAAAGGTTCTCTGCACATGCTCTCAAAGACATGTCTTGTCTACTGCAACAGCCATCCCTTCCCGTGAATCTATATTTGAAATACTATCAAGCAACAGATGAATGGTCGGAGTTATTCTTTCAAAATGTAGCTCTTTGTGCAGTATGCTTCGTCACATTTACACGCTTTTCGTCCAAAATCTGGCAGTAACTACTTGATCTGACACATGACGAAGATAGAATGATTAAGAGAAAATTTATTCTTGAAGGAAATGGAAAAGAAGCAGTAATGAATTAAAGTTGTCATTGAAAGTTCATCTGCACTTCTCCCACAGTCTGACACAGGCTTTCCTGCTCCATATCAAGGCGCCCCGCGATGTAGCTGACAGCGGAAGACACCGTGTCTTACTCCCTGAAACCGGATGTCATCGAGGCGGTCGTCCTCAAGGAGATGCACACGCCCCTGGGCTGGAAAGTCTGTGTAGCGACCAATCCTTATCTGTCGATCTGCCTTGACACTCCAAAACCACTTCATAGAAAGAAACACAAGACGCACACGAATGGTAAAAAAATCATCGCGCCAGAAAATTTGAAAAGGCTGTTTTCCTTAGGCGCAGTCAGGTTTGGCGACAAAAGCCGGTCGGAGTCTTTTCCTGTAGAAAATCTTCAGTTATGTTTGCCCACTTTCTATGTTTTTGTTTGACCGCTCCCTCGGTGCTATCTCCTTGTATGCCTTTCATCACGACTGCTGGCGAAGCTCGTGACAACTGCCAGATGTGAGGCTTTCAAGCACAGGGATGGACGGCCTCATACAATCGAGGGCGGGAGGTAACGCGAAGAATGCGTTGAGCACAGTCCACGTTCTGATGCAGACACCCGAGCGTGACAGCGAGACATGAAGTAATCCTTGCAGTGGCTTTCAGTGAAACCTGCCTTCACGTGTCTCCTTCATTTCTGGCGAGCTTTTTCTAAACTTCGTTCATGCACGCAGCACGAGTGCTGAATACTCCAAGTGGGCTGCCTTCATACGAGGATTCTTCTCGAATCACCACTGTCCAGAAATGTTGGAGGAACATCCATAGCGACATGATGTGAATTACGAATACATGGAGTAGCTCATCACGACTGCTCCAAAGCTGTTTGCTTCCGCATTAGCAGTGATATTAATTACGTACAGTCCCAGCAAAAACATGCGAACGAACAAGGAACAGTCACAAATACGTAGGCTTAAAGAATTACGAATACTTTCGCTATTCTTCACTTACAGTTTTCTTTCAGTTTTGCTTTATTTTCAGTTAAACATCCCCCCCCCCCTCATTTTTTAAACATGTTCTCGTACTATCGCATTAAACGCCAACACCAGTGTCTGAAAAACCGCGGACTTATTATATATATATATATATAATGTATATCTTTCTCCCTCTCTCTCTCTCTCTCTCTCTCTCTCTCTCTCTCTTTCCCTCCCCCCCCCCCCTCTCTCTCTCTCTCTCTCTCTCTCTCTCTCTCTCTCTCTCTCTCTCTCGCTCTCAGTCCTTCCGCTTGTATGAGAAATCTATGAAGCGCTATAATTAGTACACGCCTTTAATACGCGCCTTCCTCTTTCTCTTTCCAAGTTTGTCTTACTCAACTGTCGGTGAGTGTCGGCGCAAAACATCCATGACGTACTACTCATTAACCCCGGTGCCCACTGAACAGGTTTGCTTAATGAGCATTACCGAGGCTGGTAGAGTGGCAGCGACAAGCCAAGCCAAAAAATGCGCTACCCAGATGCGGTATTCAAGGCAGGAAATTTACGACTGTGACGCGGACTTACGAGAGTTAGAGCAGATGTTCGCAAGAAGCATCATCCAAAATCGACAATTGGCTCAGCCGCTAAATATGTCAGTCTTCCTTGCTGCTGGATACACAATAGATAGTGCAGCCTGTCCTCAAGGGAGAATAAAACAGCTTTAAAATGAACCCGTTTTGAATTGTTTGACGGACACTTTGATGTAGCCAATCAGCGGCCGCGACAAGAACGCTTCCCAAGGTATTTCTTGGACATCCCCCCGTGGGTTGAGGATACGGACAAAACCCACCGCGTCCCCTCACGCAATTCGTAAAAGGCGAGTAAGTAGAGACATCGAGACTTCACGTGCTCTTACTCTAGGCAACTCCAGCGAAATAGAAGTCAATGGCGTTACGCAGCCTGCGAATGCTCATCGGCGGTAAACCTCCACTCGTCATCATCATCATCATCATCATCATCATCATCATCATCATCATCATCATCATCATCATCATCATCATATAATGGAAGTTCCGTAAGCGAAAATATACAAATCGTTTGCAACAACACGCATGAAAATCTCACGATATCAGGTTTACAAATATGCCCGGCTTAGTTTCTACTTTTTAGTTTGACAACACTAGCAAATATTATGTATTACTAAATCTTGTTAGAGATTAGACCGACGTTTAGGGACTATTTTATGTTTTTGTTTTGAAAACGAGTGATGACGGTGCAAAACTGCAAATGCCCATCTTATCTAATGAATGGAATGGTTAGTTAGACAAGATGGCGAACAAGAGTTGCTTGATTAAACACGCTATGAAATTACAAGCTGTTCCAAGAGGAAAATTCTCAATAGGACTCACACGGCACAACTTTAAAGCATGCGTCTACACATTAAATTTTAAAAAATCATAAAAACTGAACAAGTTAACCTGCAAAAATAAGCAAAGGTGTGTCGAATGTGACGCAAGCGTAGATTTCAAACCCTCATGTTGAAAACTAATGTATCCAGCTTGAGGCGAAACTATAGAGAAGGCTGCAGTTAGGAGTGGGACTACTTCCAAAGGCATCCCACTGGAGCCCAAACCGGAACTGGAACAATAATGTCTGGAGAGAGTTTTTGTTTCATTTGTAAGCACAGGGCAAGGCAAGGCTACACTTCGTCTGTCAAACATCGCGAAGAAAAACATTGCAATGTCGCATGTCTGCTTCGATATTACGTGCCCACTAATGGTGGAAAGCACTGGAAAGCAAATGGTGACACAGAGAGAGAGAGAGAGAGAGAGAGAGAGAGAGAGAGAGAGAGAGAGAGAGAGAGAGAGAGAGGGAGAGAGAGAGAGAGAGAGAGAGGGAGAGAGAGAGAGAGAGAGAGAGAGAGAGAGAGAGAGAGAGAGAGAGAGAGAGAGAGAGAGAGAGAGAGTGGAGGTGGGTTGGTGGTGTCAAAGTAGCGAAGGTTGAAAGTAGAAAATAGCAAAAGAATTGTAAAAGAGAAGAAAGGCAAAGAAACATAGGAAGATAGGAAAAAGAAAGGCAAGGTTAGCAGCGAAGAAAAAAAGACAAGAAAAAGGGTAAAGAAGATTGTTCTTTAACAAAAAGAAAATTTATTTAATAAAGGAAGGTGAGACGGGGGATGGGTCGGTGGTGGAGATAAATTATTTGCGAGATGGAGAGAGAGGGAGAGAGAGAGAGAGAGAGAGAGAGAGAGAGAGAGAGAGAGAGAGAGAGAGAGGAGAGCGAGAGAGAGAGAGAGAGAGAGAGAGAGAGAGAGAGAGAGAGGGGGGGGGGGAGAGAGAGAGGGAGAGAGAGGGGGGGGAGAGGGGGGGGGGGGCAGAGAGAGTGAAACAGGCAGACGTTCAAAACAGACATTCAGACAGACGGTCGGACGGACGGACGGACGGACGGACGGACGGACGGACGGACGGACAGACAGACAGTCAGACAGACAGACAGACAGACAGACAGACAGACAGACAGACAGACAGACAGACAGACAGACAGACAGACAGACAGACAGACAGACAGACAAAGGCAGATAGTGACAGACAGTGACACAGAGATGCTATTAAAACTGCCCCGAATAGAAGTTTGGCGCAATTTGTGGATACAAGATAGGAAGAAGGGCCCAACAACTGTGCAAATCACACACCTGCTGTCAATAGCTGCCAACCTTATTACAAACGTAACGAAGACAACGTTATTACAAAAGTAACGAAAACCAACGTAATCACAAACGTTACGAAAACCAACGTTATCACAATTGTAATAACAACCAACGTTATCACAAACGTAGCGAAAACCAACGTTATTACAAACGTAACAAAAACCAACGTTATTACAAACCTAACAAAAACCAACGTTATTACAAACCTAACAAAAACCAACGTTATTACAAACCTAACAAAAACCAACGTTATTACAAACCTAACAAAAACCAACGTTGTTACAAACGTAACGAAAACTTACGTTATTACAAATGTAACGAAAACTAACGTTATTTCAAACGTAACGAAAACCAACCTTATTACAAACGTAACGAAAACCAACGTTATTACAAACGTAACGATAACCAACGTTATTACAAACGTTACGAAAACCAACGTTCTTACAAACATAACGAAAACCAACGTTATAACAAACGTAACGAAAACCAATGTTATTACAAACATAACGAAAACCAACGTCATCACAACGTAACGAAAACCAACGTCATCACAACGTAACGAAAACCAACCCGCCCATCCGTCGAGACGAACGTCAACGCTTTAAGAGCCCCATTTCCATTGGTGTTTTAGAGCATCTACAACGCCCTGCCATGGGAAGGAGGCGCTGACGTCACTGAGCGTCCGGTAAAGTGGACTGCGCAGCGTGAGTGAGTGGCATGACAGGAGTAAAGGTAGTGTTTCATATAGCGTCTTCTCAACCGTTTCTGGAGTTCGAGCCGCTTTGTCCTGGGAAGGACACTAAAGAAAAGCATTAACCCACGAAATACTTATGCTCGTGTGCTCGTTGTGGCATTGTGTTGTAACAAATTATGTGCACCCTTAATGCGAACAAGTCCCTTTTTAAAAATCAACACCAATGGAGACATTTGCAAGGGAAGTGTTTGTGTGTGTGTTTGTGTGTGTGTGTGTGTGTGTGTGTGTTTGTGTACGTGCGTGCGCGCGCGTGTGTGTGTGTGTGTGTGTACGTGCGCGCGCGTGTGTACGCGTGTGTGTGTGTTTGTGTGTGTGTGTGTGTGTGTGTGTTTGTGTGTGTGTGTGTGTGTGTTGTGTGTGTGTGTGTGTGTGTGTGTTTATGTGTGTGTGTGTGTGTGTGTGTGTGTGTGTGTGTGTGTGTGTTTGTGTGTGTGTGTGTGTGTGTGTGTGTGTGTGTTTGTGTGTGTGTGTGTGTGTGTGTGTGTGTGTGTGTGTGTGTTTGTGTGTGTGTGTGTGTGTGTGTGTGTGTGTGTGTGTGTGTGTGTGTGTGTGTGTGTGTGTGTGTTTATGTGTGTGTGTGTGTGTGTGTGTTTATGTGTGTGTGTGTGTGTGTGTGTGTGTGTGTGTTTGTGTGTGTACGCGTGTGTGTGCGTGTTTAGCGTACACGTCTTTCTTACTTTACAAATGCAAAACGTTTGCAGCAGGGTTTTTCAGCAGAAGTTGATAATTGCAGTGCATGATGCGATGTAGTAAATATTTTTGTTACTCATACATTTGCTGATGAAAGTAGTCTGGACAGGAAAGGAGAAAGCTGGAGGGAATCATTTAGTCTCATTTTCCCACTGTTGTACAGAGTTTGTCTTCGGTAGCTGACCTCATAAGCCAGCTCAGCCATCCGAGAGAAACGTAGAGAGCGCACTTGGTGCTCATTTATCAACAGATGACGTTTCAAGCATCGTTTACTGCAGATGAATATAATTGACTGAGCACCGCCAAACAGGTTATAAGTCGGATTTTGACTTTTGGGACTTGTTAGTATCATTAATAGCTGAGAAGTTTAAGCTTTCCAATGGTACCAAACGAATGTTTATAAGTTTAAAATTCTGGAAGTTACAACTATTTGAATATACACTGCAGCAACACACACCATAGGAGAAAATGGTTGCACAGGCGTAAGTACGGCACTTCTGATTGGTCCAACTTCATATTCTGCTTACGTCACGGATTCCTTTTCTACTTTTAGACAGACGACGTCGTACGGAAAATTCCACTACCGGAAGAGAGTAGAAAAACAGAGTTCTGCATTGGTGTATGATACGCCTAATTGAGTAAAAGCAATCGCCCCCTTTTTTTTAGGGGGTGGGGGCGATTTGGCTAATGAGTCATTTTAACATCGTAATATGCTGTTTCACATGCTTCATTGACATCAGGTCATGCTAGAGGAGTAATGGAAGCAGAAAAGACCTAAAACAGACAATGCACCTGGTTGACTCCAACTGATGGTACAGGGTTGTATCTGTGAAACGACCAGTGCTACTTACGACCATTTTGTAGTGCTCAATATCATTAGCAAGTTCAAAAAGGGCAGCAGTAATAACAGCAGCAGCAGCACAATCGCTATCACCACCACCGTCGCTGCTTCCTCCTTCACCACCACTGACTGCGACACAGCAGCGGCAAAATAACATCTCTTCTTCACTACATACAGTATGAAAGGATAGAGCCCGTCTGTCAGTGAGTTAGCACAAGGCTCCAGAACGGGAAAAGCTACCAAAAAATCCGAGCTTAGATTTGGAATCAGCGCATTAAAGGAATGGTTTTAGGCGACATCAATAAATTTCGGAAAATATTTTTTGAGAAATGCAGTGATGGTGCACCACTTGGCTAGCCCTGAACATGGGAGCAAGGTGATTTGTTTGCGTCCCTCCTGAAGGGAAGACTGCAAACCAATGATGATTTCAGGCGAGATAGCGCATAAGCCAGACAGCATGCCTCAGAGGCAAAGTCTGCAACCCACACGCAGGTATTCCAGAAAGGTGAGAATTAAAGTTCGATTCTTCACATTCACAGAAAATTTAAGGATTGGAGAAACAACATGGGCAACTGCTAAGTCCGTTCCAACACATAGAAAAGAAATAGGGGGAAGAATTCAAAGGTCTGGGCTTCGAGATAGCAGTTTCTTGATATAACACAAGGTCAATCCTTTCGGACCATTCAGATTGTATTGGGAGGAGGAGAGGGGGAGTGTGAGGAACAAAGGAGATAACTAAGGGGAGGCTAGGGGTGAGGGGGTACTGGAGTACAAAAGAAGATAAGTCGGATGGGAAGGGAAAACGGAATGACGAGTGGCCAAAACCCAGCAGTTTTGATATGAAGTTGGAGGAAGGGAGCCTGGTACGTACAAACCCAACAGAGGATATTTGCGCATTCCATCGAGAAAAACAAAGATGAGAAGAAAGCAAACAATGCCCCAGATTGCGCTAGAGCAACATACAGTCCTGCTATACGGGCTGGCGCTGTCTTCTTCATCATTTTCTGTGCTTCCTGGTAGAGATCTGCCAAAGTCTAGTGAGATAAAATCGTTCACAACCAAGTAAAAAGAAGGTGAGCAGCCATTCTCTTCTAACAAGCTGTTGGTCATTCTGAGGCTTGGATCTTGTTCCTTTGTGTCCATGTCATTCTTGAACGTTTTATAGGTCATACTGCCTGATGAAGGGATAAACTCTTCCGAATTACGGCTGCACCACGCCCTAAAAGGACAGGGTATGGTAACAAATTCTACCATCAGGATTCTTGCTCGAGACAACTATGTATTTCTGGCATCTTTAAACAGAGCTGCAGTAATCTGCCTCATACACACATATCCTTACTGATTTCTATCTTTCCTGCGTGACAAAAAAAAGTGATTTTATTATCCTATTTTGGCTTTGCTTTCTCCATTCCCTTTCCTTCACAGAACAAAGTTTCGCTCCTTCGAAAGTTATGTTCAACGCACTTACTCTTGTTAAAACTCGATGTTGTGTGTGCGTGCGTGTGTGTATGTGTGGACGTGCTCGTATATCTATGTACGTGTGCTTGCATGAGTAAGTGTGTGTGTATGTGTGGACGTGTGTGTATGTATGTGTGAGTGAGTGAGTGAGTGAGTGAGTGAGTGAGTGAGTGAGTGAGTGAGTGAGTGAGTGAGTGAGTGAGTGAGTGAGTGAGTGAGTGAGTGAGTGAGTGAGTGAGTGAGTGAGTGAGTGAGTGAGTGAGTGAGTGAGTGAGTGAGTGAGTGAGTGAGTGAGTGAGTGAGTGAGTGAGTGAGTGAGTGAGTGAGTGAGTGAGTGAGTGAGCGAGCGAGCGAGCGAGGGAGGGAGGGAATAAGAATGTGTATATGTTTGTATGTGTTTGCGTGTGTGCGTGTATACGTGTGCGTGCGCGTGTGTGTGTATGAGTGTGTGTGTGTGCGCGCGCGCATATGCGCGTGCGTGCGTGTGTGCGTGCGTGCGTGCGTGTGTGTGTGTGTGTACCACAGAGTTTTCTCCCTCACATCCTATCGACAACTCACAGAGCACCTGAGAGGGCGGATGCCGCGCAGGAGAAGCTCGCCATTGAGCAAAGACCTGCAGAGCGGCCTGGTGGCAAGACTGACATAAACAGGGCACTCAAACACCGCTCCAGCGGCGCCTTGGCCCTGGAAGTCCGTCTCTTCCAGCTCGCCCTCGTTCCGCCGCGTTGTGATCACTGGAGCTTGTTCGTGCAGCAGCGATGCCCCGCTGGGTCAGCGCGGGGAAATCGTGCGTACAGACACGGGGTGTGGTGGGGTGATAGAGGGTGGGGGAGGGGTGGGGGATGGGGGAGAGTTCATCGGCACAGACGTCCGCTGAGCAAGACAACGGAAGTCTTCAATGCGATGAAGTCAGGGTAACCACGCCGCTAGGGTGAACTAGAAACTTACAGATTGAAAGATGTATTTTGCCAATGTGGCAGGTGAGTACAAAAATATGTTATGAAATTGATTGGATAATGAATGAACAAACGAATGGATGGTTGGATGGATTGACGGAATAATTATTGATGAATGATAACTAATGAATATCTGAATGGATGGATGGATGGATGGGTGTTTGATGGATGGATAAATGAATGAACGAACTAATATATGAATGACTGAAAACGAAATAATGAACAATTAAACGAATGACCGATAAGCAAACGTGCAACGAGCGCGAATGATTCATAATTTCAATAAAGTAAAGAGAACATGATACAGGTGTTTGCAATACCGATATATTTTACTCAAGTTTTACAGCATTAACCCGATTTTCCTCCCATCATTCACCCTTTGGCAGCAGCTTGGGTCAGTGCCTTGGGCCAGTGCCTTGGGTGGCAGTCAGAACGAAGCCCCAGACAAATGTCAGCACAGCAGATGGAATCAGGCGGACTAGGGACTACCCGTGACTGAGTGATTCAACGCTGAAAGCGAAGGGTCTGTGGGTCACGTTTGTAGTCCCCCAGCACCGCGCAAGATCACGCACTCAGTCCCACAGCGTTCCCACACTGCTCGGCGTCTTTCACTCAGCAACGCGGATGACCAACTCGCATTACCCAAGCAGCGGCGCTTTCGGATTGGGCAGGCCGCGACGGACCTTGGAGTGCAAGTCGACGAACAGTTTTCGCAATCTCAAAAGGGGGCAGCCATTGTTACGCCAAGCAATAATGGAAGAGAAACCACACGTGGAAAGCGATTCGTTCCACACCAGGCTGCTGTGACCAGAAGGACCGGGGGAGGGGGAGGGAGGGGTAGGGGGTCGCGGGGGTGAAGGGAAGGAAGGGTAGAGGCTGGAAAGGAGATGGGTTACTCCCATAAGGTTGGAAGAGGCGGAGCTCAAGGAAGGGGGAGAGCAGAAAGCAAGAGTAAAAAGCAATACTACAGCTCTGGGGGAGGGGGTGGGGGATGCTTGAATTTTTTTTCTCTCTCTCTTTTGCCTTTTTAATTTTTTGTCGGCGACTTTCTGGCGAACACGTGGTGCGTCCCGACGGTTTCTGATTGAACCTCTCGGATATTGCGACATAGTGGAGGTGGAGGCATGCCGAGCCCATTAGCTCTACAATAGCCGCGCCGGCGAGGTGTGTGGCTTGCAAGGCGCCAGCCCCGGCTAGCCGTGTCCACGTCCCCACCTCGCCCTGGAAAGAAGGAGCTTTCGCAATGAGCGGGGAAGCGGGTAAAAATACCATGGCTCCATTGCGGACCTTGCCACAGAGAAAGTTCCTCCAAGAATGACTAGGAGAATCCATCAGCTTATCCATCGGTTAGGGAATGAAGAATGCAGTGCTCAGAGACACTGATACGGGTAAATGAGTCATCATGTACTACCTGGAAGTCTACCCTTGTGACGTATACATGCCAAGACCATGTTTTCTTGCGATCAGATTGACAAGTTGTGGTGTCGACTTTGTGGACGCTGAGAAGAAGTCAGATTCACCAGACTGCTTGGGACAATGGACAGAGAAGGTGCGGACGGTATTATAAACAGACTCAAAGATTATAGACGTCATAGAATGACTATAATTATGTGTCTCAGCCATGTATCGAATCACGGTCTGAAAGGAAGGGCTTTTTTCTTTTGAGGGAATAAATGTTTCATTAAAGTCATGCTAGCTCTTTACATCTGAAAAGAACACGACGAGTATTTTCACTGATGCATTTGGCTCGATACTTTCTACATTGTGAACTACAGCAGTTGTAACGAGTTCGTTCCTGCGTAAACATCGGCTGCAGTAGACTTCTCAAGTGCCTGTCACTGCAACCCTGCAAAGGATCATGCAATAGCAACAGTAAGAAAGTATACTCTTGCTCTACAACTATCACATCAAAGACGATATATACTTACAAACTGCATGATCTCAAGATACAAAACGGCAATGCTAATGACAATACCTCCGAAGGAAAATGTTGCACATGCAAATAACCACAGTCAGGATTATTTTGACAAATAACCACCATGGCTTGGTCGTAAGGCTCCTCAAAGGACTCGGGACAAAGTCTCCAGAGGTGGCTACGGTGTAAGGGAGCTCCACGCTGTCCCAGAGACAACGTCTCTGTGGATTTGGCAAGATGACGTAGGGTCTGCATGACCTCCTGCAGTCCTGATGCCCCTCGGTGGCCAACTGGGCTGCTTGGGGCCGCCCCTGACTGAGCTACTGGAGCAGACCCCAAAAGCCCAGCAGCCAGGGGTGCCAGCTGATGAGGGGGGCATCGAGCGGTTAGGGTCGTCTATTTTTTCTCATGAAGATCACGATGTCAACAAGGACATCAGCGAACGCCGAAGACTTCTAGGTATTTTCAAGAAACCTGCTCTCATGAATTACCTGGGCGGGTTGGGCAGGCGGGAAGGCAAGGCAAAGCAAGGCCTCATTAAAGGAGAGGGGCGCCATGTGGAAGCAATACACGACTCTACAGCCAGCGCCGAGAAGCCGGGCTATGCAGTAAGGCAGCCTGCACTTGGGCAACCCGCGCTTCTGAGATGCGCAGGTGATCGGATGACCGAAGTTTGGGCCTCCGCCCCTATTTCTTGCCGACTGAACTTACACAACTGGGCGGATATGAGGGAGACAATATGAGTTTGGTAAACACGGTGGAACAAGCCCGCGTTAAACAGAGACAGTCTGCGGCAAAGAAAGTCGGCACCTGCGCCATCACATCAGAGACCGATGCCCGAAATCCAGGAATGACTTTTTTGGTGATAGAATGCCATGCTTGAAAATGTTGAGATGATGAAATCGGTCGCTGAATAAATAAACACTTTCGAAATGAATTATGGTTGGTGAATTGCTGAGGATATATTTGAAGTGTTGCACGATTCAGAGTTTTAAGTGAACATGCGCATGATCCGCATTCATTGACGATAAGAGACTCAGACGCTATTTTCATTACAGATGAAAGTTATATGTAATCGTTGCTTGTAAATAGATTGTTTACTGAACCTTACCGACACAGAGCGTCGCCATTGCCACTACCGTCACGATCACCACCACCATAGCACACACACCCACCACACACCACTACCTCCATCACCACTACCTCCACCACCACCACACACCACTACCTCCACCACCACTACCTCCACCACCACCACCATCACCACCACCACCACTACCTCCACCACCACCACCACCACCACAGCACACACCACCACCACACACTACCACTACCTCCACCACCACTTCCTCCACCACCACCATCATCACCACCACCACCACCACCGTCACAACTACCACCACCGCCACCGCCGTCATCATCATCATCATCATCATCATCATCATCATCATCATCATCATCATCATCATCATCATTATCATCATCATCATCATCATCATCATCATTGCTGTCATTTTCACCAAATTCACTCGTCTTCTTCCATTGTCATCGTCGGACTCGCGATCAACCTGATAAATTCTGCGTCGCAATTGTCAGTCCCTGTATTAGACTGGCAGTGCTTTGAATACCTGCATGCACTGTCTAACCATGGCTTTTATCTCGTCTCCATCAAATCGTTGCCAGGCTTCAGACAATACAAATAGCTCTAGCTCACAACAAACACAGCAGCAAATTCTAACACGCACACTTACACCGTCGGTACAATATATTTCCATGTCAAAAAGTCACGTCCGTCAAAAGCCAACAGCGCGGGAAGCACCGGAGAACCATCCACAGAGCGGACGCGCCAAACACGCTGTTTGAGGATCGCACTGCTCTACTCGACCCACAGAGCGGACGCGCCAAGCACGCTGTTTGAGGATTGCACTGCTCTACTCGACCCACAGCCGGCGAGGTAGAGAGCAGGGAAAAATAAACACGACAAGACGAGAGAAGTTACAGAGCACAAAAGTCGGGAAGATTTTCTTCAACTCCACGGACAAAATCAACAAATTCTTATCGGATTTACAGACGGCCTGCGTTCACAGCTTCTGCGCTCAAACCCACACGAGGTACTGGGGCGACCGGTCGGTAAGCCGATCTGTCGTTACAAGTGCATTAGAAAAGTCAAACATTAGACTGCGTCTTGAATATATACCTTTTCATTTCGCCGAATGAAATCCAATATAAGAAAGACATTAAAGCTGGCAGCTGCAAAAAAGGGTCGTCAATGTCAGTCTTGAGTTTATCGCGGCAGCAATTCACGGGGTAATGCAACCCAAGACATCAAAACAACATATTGTCATGTTGTTCGCATGCACTGGGAAGGAAGGTTTACAGAACAAACCATGAAGAAATGGCACGCACCTGCAGAAAGAGTTTAGATCCTCCTGAGGCCATCACAGCTCCAACCTGCATGACATCCTTGGTTAAACCACAACCTCCAACGAATCCCTCCACAGCCTACGCAAGATTGGTGCAGTGGAAATATGAAATCCCTTCAAAGATCCTGGAAGGGACAACAGCAGGGAACATCACACTTGCATCACGTTCGCAACGGCTTTCCTCGCGGCGGAGGCTTGTGTAACGGAAGACTTGATGAATCAAAGTCCAGCAGCCGGGTAGATTCTCGGGTAAAAGACCACCACGAAATGCCAAAACGCTACTTACAGCTGTCAGCCTGTGATGTTCCAGAATAGCCACGGAAAACTTGGACACATGAGATGGTAGATATCCAACCGTGAAACAATTCCACTACATTTCCCACAGGAGCGGTTGGATGAAGAAGAGCTCCATCTTCATATCTCAACCCTCACTCTTCCTCTCTCTCTCTACGTTCCCGTCTTGCCATTTGCATTCCAGGAAGTACTACGTATTGCTCAAGGGTAACTGAAGGTGCACTGCTCTGATTGTCAATTAAGGTCGATTTAACCTAACGACCACCCCTTCATTAGCATCGCTGAATACTTCGTCTAGTTTTACGGTCATTATTTGAATTCTGTACTCTAAAATCGACACGTCTGTTTAAAAAAAAGAATTGTGTAGTTGGTAGTGTTCCAGTATCTCGAGCAAACGTCTTCCTGGCGGCCAATAGAAAGGGAGGAGAGAATGGGGAATTTCTTTCATGCCTTCGTGCATTTTCCATAGGTGTAATACACAGCACGGGAAACGGAGCGTTAACTGCTCAGACGTTCGTCCTGCGAGGCAGAGGGGGAAGCCTATTAGACTAACTGATGACAGATGTCAAACAAACAGGCTGCAGCCAGCGCACGAGTACAACGGGGCCACTGGCGGGCATTCAACAATGGCCGGTCTGCCCTTGCCCAATAGCCGATCGCAATTCACTCCTGGTTCAGGATCAAAAGACGGAGGAGGTCAGATAGCAAAGGCGAGGCTTGAGAAAGTGGCCCGCTCAGGCTCGACCAGAACGGCCCAGATACCGAGCTGGGAACGCGAATGGAATAAAACTGTAAGTCAGGCAAAAATAAAATCTTGCACTATACATCGCTGACGAGCCCAGCCAAGAGGAGAAAGTATCCAGTGTTTTGTGAGGTACAACTGCGGGCTCGCAGCGAAGCAGTCCCGAGGAACTATTTACAGGAAAATTGATTTACAAAGGAGTATTACATGTATGAGCAACGCGTTGGTAACCCCCCGACAGCCTTCTTCAATCACTCTTCCTTTCAGATTGGCCTGCATAGGCTGGCAAAGGACTGACAGGGTGAAAGAAAACATGAATGACCGAAACATGACTGTAAATGATGGATGACACGCTCCGTGCCGTTTCGACCGTGGATGACGTCCTGGAATTGTGTGATTTACTCCGTCTGCCACTTCCTGTTTTGCCCATTGACCGTCTGCGCCTGTTTTGATCCCTGATTTTTTCATATTTTTTAGATTTCTGCCATCAATCAACCTGATTCTGGCGTATGTTTCCCCATTGATCCGAGTGTGTGTGGAGTCATAAAGGCACGTCGTTTGGCATTCCTGCATCAACGACGTATACTGTGCTGATCCAAGGACAGACAGTGAAGGTGTAGCAACTCCCAATAGCCGCACGAGCAACATCGACTGATCAATAGCCGTTCATTCTCCAGATCAAACGTGCCGAAAGTAATTCATGCTTTGAAAACAATTAGCCGCGACAAGAATGTATTAGTAAGCAACGTGAAAGCCTCCTGACCTTCGGAAAATTCCCTCCTTGGATATAAGTTAATCTCAGGTGTGACGAAAACAGTCACAATATTGGTCGGTTCGGCCGTCAGACATTACTTAGCTTAATCAAACGGTAACTTTTATTCAGGTCCATCGAATCTTTCCTGAACCCCAATGTAAACCTGATGCAGAATTTATCTAGACCGAGAAATAGTGTTACGTGCAACATCTGTTTCGCTTTATCAAAGGTGTACTTTCGATACAACCCACCGGGGACACAGGACAGACCGAGGAGAACCACTGTCTGCCTTAGAGTACATGTAACTCCCAAAGTGGTGAGGTTCCAAACACCGAGGTTAGCCTTGGGCAAAGGCTGTTGTTATTTGTTGACTCCAGCCAAAAA
Source organism: Theodoxus fluviatilis (assembly GCA_034096865.1). Taxonomy (NCBI): domain Eukaryota; kingdom Metazoa; phylum Mollusca; class Gastropoda; order Cycloneritida; family Neritidae; genus Theodoxus; species Theodoxus fluviatilis. The sequence goes on from JAWQFJ010002304.1 coordinate 109,181, forward strand.
CCAAGGCTACAGCAAAATGTTGTTATGTTGTACTGTTATGTGGGGATTATCTTCAGCCGTGGTAAGCTCCTAACATAACAACTGGCATTCTCTGGAGACAGAGATCAAATCCCCTGAAGACGGAGTGTGGCTGCATATATGGCGGGGTGTTCAAAAACAGTCACACACGCAATCATCTCACCCACTTGGGTGATCCTGGGAGTGTTTAGCCCAGGTACGCAACAACAACAACAACAACAACAACAACACCGAGGTGATGAAAAGTCCTTTGGTTCTGGAACATTAGCTGTGCCAAGGTGCGACGTGTCCTCGGAACACAGAGAGCCGACCACGCGAGACCGAGTTAGAGAGCGGCCACTTGCCGACATTTCGAAGAACTCTCTCGCATCAAAACTAGAGGCTCGAACAGTAGGTTGCGCCGTTTTGGGATTGTCTTTCCAATGTAGAATCTGCAAGTGTGGATATTGGCGTCTCTTCCTACCTGAAGCGGGGTTCTCGCCTATCATGGCAGGTTAGTTGATTCTGCAGAGACTGTGATGTTTCTATGACAATGCAGCAGCTCAATGCATTGGACTTTGGTACGTGTTGCAACCTAAGGAGCCACTACTTTATTTGCCTTATGGCCATGTTGAACATTTACGACGAAAACCTACCTAGCCCGCACGATCTTAATGGGCTTGACGTTCCTAAAGAGCATTTTTATACCGACAAAAACTAATTTAAGCTAAAATAAACTTTGACAACATTTGTAGGCATATGCAAACATAAGATGCAGCAATAAAGAGCACAAGTGCTGTCATGTAATGGTGCACAGGTATGTTAGACATGGACACAGACCCGAGCACACATATGACAGATGAAGAGATTCAGCGACAGATGAGCGGAAACAGCAACGCCACGCCCGCGTTCATGTGGCTCGTCACGCCTTTCAGCTTCCTGCAAGCTTCCAGGTAAAAAAAGTCAACACAAGAAACGCAGTAAATTGGACTTCTTTCATGTAGGCTCTCGAAACCACTTATGTTCCTCGCCCCTTTAAACCTAGCTTGAAGCACCCAACCAGCGCTGTGTGAAAATAGACCACTCGACATCTGCTTCTCGAGGGCTGCAGGGAAAACAGAGGCGACGGACTTGAAAGCCAGAGTCAGGGAAGGTGCAGGCAGAGCTGGGGCAAGAGGCAGCCTAGCAGAGCAGCCTGGACACCTCGTCTCCACCCACGGCAAACACAGCGTGTAACTCCCTGGCACCTCGGCAAGGCAAGCAGCAGCTGCTGTAGAGTCGGCACCAGACGTGGGAAAGTAATGACTGTGTAAACACAAAGGTGGTCTCATGTGGTGCAATATTGGTGGAAAAGCGCGAAAAGACATGTGGAGCTTGAGTTCTTCAGAAAGGGGATGCCGCTTCAGTCTGATATAGCGGATGGACAAAGAAACTACATTACTTTGAAAAAAATGGGTCTTTACATGATACAATAGGCGCTACTCTTCTCCTTCTATTGACAATTTCTTAAAAGTCTTCTCTTTCGACAGTCAGTATCGAGAGCAATGAGGGATTCGAGATGAGATTGTCATTTTCCTAAGGACTACAACAAATTAGGTGAAAGTCATAATCAATGCCAAGTAAAACACCACATATCTCTCGTGTGATTGCTACATGGTATGAATTTTTGTGTCATAGAATATTGCTGGATAATCTTTTTCTTTTTTTCTTTTTTTGCATTACTCATTCACTCATTTCCGGTCTTCGAAACTAAAAATCAAGCGCGCGTTGCACTACACGAGGAAAACCAAGATTTTTGCGAGAAATAGGCCGGTGTCAACATGTGTCAACTTTGACTGCATTTACGTCTGTTCGCATTATGGTGATACATGTTGCCACCAGCCTAGGCCTCGCAAGACCTCGCGTCTGTGCAACGCTGCCCAAGTGTTTCATCCAGAATGCGGACAGAAATATATGTCTTTGAGTCTCAACAACCCATGCATCATATGCAAGAAGTCTCATTTGTTTTTCAATATATTTCTAGAGTGGAATACCCTTCCTCACCACAACTTTCCTCTTAGAACACAGGCTTACTTTTACGACAGGACACAAAAGTCCCGTTGCTCCAAGCCTGGCCTACCTTGAGCATGCACCAGGCACCTTTTTCGTGCACCAGGCATCTTAGCACCCAGACACAGCCTCTCTGCGCCCTTGTTGAAGGCAGGGCGCAAACACGAGCGACAGGGCGTGAAGGACTGCTTTCCACTGGGGGATGAAGTCTTTTTACGTCGTAACGCCAATTAGCAAGAGCGTGGCGAGATGCGAGGAGGGATTTGAGCCAGTCCCTGGAACACCTTGTTCCCGCGGCACAGTCTTGTTGCCTCCCACGCGCTTCGACTTTCCGCCCAGTTTGGTCCCATCTTGTCAGTGCGTGCATGCACGGAGAAAACGGCAAGCATCGTGTGGGTAACTCGCCGGCAGTGGCTTCCCTGCTCTTCCAGACACGCCGTGCTTCTCGGAGCGTGGGTGGTTCGGTGACGAGGCTCGGCTTTAAGTGCAGCATACATAATGGGGTGGTGAACGAAAAGAGCTGTGCGGAGACTGACCGACGGATTGACTGACTTGACTGACGTGACTGACTTGACTGAACTGACTGACTTGACTTGACTTACCTTGACTTGACTTGATTTGACTGGACTGGACTGACTGACTGACTTGACTGGCTTGACTGACTGACTGACTTGACTGACTGACTTGACTGAGCGACGGATTGACTGACTTGACTGACTGACTGACTTAACTGACTGACTTGACTGACCGACGGATTGACTGACTTGACTGACTGACTGACTTAACTGACTGACTTGACTTGACTGACTTGACTGACTGACTGACTGACTGACTTGACTGGCTTGACTGACTGACTGACTTGACTGGCTGACTTGACTGACCGACGGATTGACTGACTTGACTGACTTGACTGACTGACTGTCTGACTTACTGACTGAATAAATGAGATTTCATGACTATTTAATCATTGTAAGATGTGATTACGTTCTCCAAAATCGCACGCGGACAGATATTATCGATCTTTTATACCCCTGCCATATGTATTTCAAACACCATCAATTTCAGAACTGCAGTATGATGTTAACCTCTGACAGTGCAACCACTTTCCCCTGTTTATTTTATATCGCCCCTTGTTTGTAACCTTTTGTCTTGCACTGACCACTTACCCCTGTTCATTTTATATCGCCCCTTGTTTGTAACCTTTTGTCTTCCACTGACCACTTACCCCTGTTCATTTTATATCGCCCCTTGTTTGTAACTTTGTCTTGCACTGGGAAGTTTATGTTGTGCATAGCCAATACCCGCTGCCAGTGAACTGTAACTTTATTTCCATATTCTGGAATTTAACAAGTAATAATTGTTATGCTGCGTTATATCATGTTATGTTTGTTATGTTATTATATGTTATGTTATATGTTATGTTAGTATATGTTGTGTTATTATACCGAATGTTATTTATTATATGTTATGTTATCATATTTGATGTTATATTTTGATGTCATGTCATGCCATGTCTTTTCATGATGTTATGCTATGTAATGCTATGTTAAAGGTACTCGTCACAAATTCACTAGAGGTGTTTGAGAAAGAGCAAGACAAATGTTATTCTTACTCGTTATTCGCCTTTCAAGAATCGCGTAGGGAGACGTGGTGTTTATTATTACTGCCAACCGACTAAGGTTCTATGTGGAGACAGAATGATCGACATTCTTTTTGTGCTACACAAGAGTCAGACAAACATTACTCAAGCCTGAGCATAGTTATGCAAGCACAAGCTCAGGCCCTGGTTTCTAAAAATTAAAAAAACCACACCAAAAAAACGCAACATCGTTATCGATGTTTCAGATTCATTCACTCACTCATACACAACACCCGAGTGAAGCCGCAATTCAAATCTATCTACCAGACGATCCAGCCATTTTTATCGGCTGAAGGTGTTTGACGTATTACACTAAAGGGACGAGTATAGAAGCTGGACAGCGAACAGACAGCCACATGGCGACTGAGTGTCCATAAAAGATCATAGGCGCCTTCCTCTCTGGACAGCTTTATGGCCAATACCATACCACCACGCCCAATCTCCCAACGTCCCCATCGTGTTGATTGAAGCGTGCACTGCCATCAGTCATGGCACGCTTCTCCTGGAGTCCTGCACCAACACAGAGGGCGGTGCAGATAGGGCAGCTTGTCCCTTTGTCTGCATTTGCCTAGTAGCTCTTTCACCACCATGCACACTCACAGTGTGTGTGTGTGTGTGTGTGTGTGTGTGTGTGTGTGTGTGTGTGTGTGTGTGTGTGTGTGTGTGTGTTTGTTTGTGTATGCGTGTGTATGTGCGCTCGCGCATATATTTATGAGTGTTCGTGTGTGTCTGTGTGTGTGTCTGTGTGAAAATGTGTATATGTGTATTTGTGTATGTATGTATCTGTGTGTATGTGCGCGCGCGCGGGTGTATGTGTCTGTCTGTCTTTCTGTCAATCTCTCCGTCTTTCTGTCTCCTTCTCTCTTTTTGTCTCTCAGTCTCTCACGCTCACAGTCTTCTCTCTCTCTCTCTCTCTCTTTCTCTCTCTCTCTCTCTCTCTCTCTCTCTCTCTCTCTCTCTCTCTCTCACGCCCCTCTCGCCACACCCTTTCCCATTCTCTGCAGTCGATGGAGCGCTACACACCGACACAGCTCAAAGGGATGCGCCGCAAAGTTACCGAAGGTTACGTAAGCCAATACATCATTTGACAATCGTTCGAACCATCAGCCATTTGGCCTCGGGCTATAATCACATCACTTGCAACTTTTTTGTCACATCTCATATTGCGATTAAGAACAGAAGTGCCTACTTCAACCCGATTGGTCGCTTGTCATGGGCAATCACATCGCGTTTCCTGTTTCATTGTAAGTGATCTCTGCAATGAGCAACATCCAAGAAGTCAGATGTTGCAATAAAACACCCTCATAAACCATACACCAGCCGCCTGCATTTTCGTCCCAATCTTCTCACAACTTCTGTCTGCTATCGTGCTAAGTCCCCTCCCCGGAGAGACGTTCGAATCTGATCGTAGATGTTCGCTTGGGAAGAACGGTACTCGGATCAGACGGCATGACACGTAGAATCCATGGCGTCTGCCAGCATGCCAAGCGTGCATGCAACTACTGTGCACATGGCACTAGGTGTGACGATCACATATCCATGGTCCAACAGCCATGCACTGAACATGGAGCTCAGTGAAGCAGGTAATACGCATTCTCCATGCTGGGTTGACGAATTGCCTTCCTGTGATCGACTCAGTCTCTTTATCGGAGTCCGAGGAAATCAGTGTCCTCGTGCCATACGTTTTGTATGCAGTTATAAGTTCAATGATTGGTGTCATACGTTTTGTATGCAGTTATAAGTACAATGATTGGTGTCATACGTTTTGTATGCAGTTATAAGTACAATGATTGGTGTCATACGTTTTGTATGCAGTTATAAGTACAATGATTGGTGTCATACGTTTTGTATGCAGTTATAAGTACAATGATTGGTGTCATACGTTTTGTATGCAGTTATAAGTACAATGATTGGAAAAGAGGTTGTACACGTACTTTTATAATCAACCAAAAAGCAAATAATGTGCACGAACAATTTGGTATTTATAAAATGTTAAATCCTTTCCATACACTACACGTGTGTGATTTGATGACACGTTTCCCACTAAAACTGCATCACCGCAAACAATCGGACTATGCCCGACGAAAGGCGTTACTGTGCATCATCATCATCATCATCATCATCATCATCATCATCATCATCATCGTCGTCGTCGTCGTCGTCGTCGTCAGCATCATCATCGTCGTCGTCGTCGTCGTCGTCGTCATTATACATATTTTCCCTCCCTGGCAACTTCCAGTTTCTGTTGTACGTAACCGTTTACCTATTGTCAGTGAAATTAACTGTAATTTTCATATTTAAGATAAACAAAATATACGTTATGTTGATAAATCCATGTACGTAACGTTACTAGCAATGCGTGACCGTCCATCACGAAATGAGTAACGTGGGCAAGTCCATGTACGTAACGGTACTAGCAATGCGTGACCGTCCGTCACGAAATGAATAATGCGGGTATGTCCATGTACAAAACGTTACTAGCAATGCGTGACCGTCCATCACGAAATGAGTAACGTGGACAAGTCCATGTACGTATCGGTACTAGCAATGCGTGACCGTCCGTCACGAAACGCACATAGTGTGACAAGTGCTGCAGAAGTCGATGAGTGGGTTAAAGGTGTCCATTTGCAGGTGGTGGTGGGGTTGTGAAGCAAAAAACATTGAAAAGAGTAACGTGACCCCGACGTGATTCGAACACGCAGCCTTCTGATCTGGAGTCAGACGCGCTACCGTTGCGCCACGAGGTCAGCTGATCATAAGAGCTTCAAATTACTATATATAGGAAAGCAAAGCCTGCCGTTGCCGCAAAGGCCGTTAGCTGTCTAGACGTCAGTTGCCTTTTCATGATAATTTTTACACGTTGACAACTCCGCCAAAACCCATATACATATATACGTCGTATATTTGGCAATGTTGCAAGACCACAAACTGTTCCAGCGCTCAGCGTGCCCGCTACTCAGCGCTCGGCGCGGCTAGTGTATTACTTGTGCACTGTGCAAACACCAAATACCCCGTATAAAGTCTTTGCAAACACTGTGTTTCAGAGGCTATACGATACCAACTGCAGTGTGATAATATTCATTGACAAAGATATAAGAAAATTGACACATTTCATCAAATTATAGCGCGGACTAAACAGCCACACCAACGGCAAACGACAAACAGAATAAGCGACGCACAATTCAGAAGCTCTCGATGCCAGTAAATAGGCCAGCAGCAGTTATTTCCCCTATTTTCTGTTGCGGTCTTTCTGTTGCATTGTTTAGAAATATTGAAATGTGAAGAATTTTCATATCGTTTCCATGTGTGAATATATAAACATTACTTTGAACACGCGATCTGTGGCGATGAAACATAAAAGTGCCAATACTCTATATGGAAGTGGGTGGAGGAATTGTTCGCAAAATCGTTCTCATCTGCTATCCTTCTTGCTGGTCTGGGTTCTTTATATTCATCCGTCTGATAAGTCTGAAAATACGCTTTTTCACACGCGTATGTGCAATAGTGTGTATTAGATGGTTTGGCAGGTTCGTATGTGTGTGTGTTTGTGGGAATGTACGTGACAACGTTCGAGCGAGTGTGTGATCGAGAGCGCTTCTGTGGTGTTCGTGCATGTGCTTGTGCACATCATGCGAGCACGCACGTCGGAGCGTTTGTCGAAGTGTCGCACCCCCTGTGGACTGGGGGTGAGAATAAACACGCCGCGTCTACCTACGGGATTCGTAAAAGGCGAATTATACTTAAGGAATCCAGACTTGATGATCTCACTCGAGCTCTAGTTGTTTCAGTTTTGTAGTCAATGGCCTTACATAGCCAACACCGTGAAACGTCATTCATCTTCATCTAAACGTAAACGCGTGAAACGTGCAGGAAAGTGCGTGCATGAGCACGCGTAACTACTGAGGCGGGTTTCCCAGATGATGGATACGCAATTCAAAGCAATCCAAAGGGCGTGTCCGATATTACTTTAAAGTAATCTCTGTAATCATACAGTTGTCTGTATCAAAATTATGACCAAAAAGCAGACAGTGTCTGGTTTGGGGAAGTGATTTGCTGGAAGACCTGACTGATTGGACGATGTGTATGAATATGTCACAGTAGAAATGTCAATTTAGTAGGATTTGCAATCCTACTAGAAAGAATGGAAATTTCCATTCCTACTAGTAAGAATGGCAATTGCCATTCCTACTGGAGTTGTATCAGTAGAAATTGAAATTGCCATTTGTACTAATAGAAATGGAAACTTTCCATTCCTACTAACCCAGTTGAAATAACAATTCAGTTGAAATTGAAATCGAAGTTTGGATTTGTACTCATGTTTCACTTATTGAACAACTGTTCAGTTTGTAACCAGAACATGGATTTGTGCATTGACTGTGATCATGTGAACACATTTTATGAACACTTTTAATGAGACAAATAAACAACAACAAAAACACTTTTTATGGCATAATAGCAGTTATTTCTACTTAGTGAACACAAATCTGATTGACTCTTATAATAACTGCACTGAATACTGGCTGCATATTTGAACATTGCTTCTAAAAAATTAAAAACAGCTCTACCAAGAACAATTCAGTCTGAAATTTGATAGGGACAAATTCACATCAACCATGGAGGATGAAGGACAGAGACAGAAATTTTACAGCCTTTTGGAAAACCATATTAGCAGTCTTGCAGCAGTGAAAAAAGACAATTTCGTGTTTTGCCAGGAGGGATACAATAAGATTGAGAATGCCCTTTCCATGGGAAAAGGCAGCAAGTGCAGCGATGGAGCATACTTCAAATTCCGCTGTCAGAAGCAGTTCAAGCTGCAGCATGTAGGTTCCAAGGACATTATGTTTTGCGTCAAGACAAAGTGCCCATTGGTGACAAAAGATGAGCTGTTCAGCACCATAGCCAGATGCCATGCTCGTGTGGGCCACGGGGGACGGGATAAAACATGGACCGAGGTCAAGGAGAACTACGCCGGTGTGAAGCATGGAGCAATCAACGTGTTATTGAAAACGTGTACAAGTTGTGCACAACGCCAGTAGCCGAAGCTGTTGCCATCGGGAAAGCCTATGATTAACTTCTGCTTTCTGCTCCGTGTCCAGATAGATCTGATTGATTTCCGGAGTAGGCCGGATAACGACTTCCAGTGGGTGATGCATGCCAGGGAGTGCTTCTCCAAGTTTAGCTGGGCATACGCCAGTCAAACAAAGTCAGCTGCAGAAATGGCAGCCCATCTGTTTGACCTGTTTTGCACTTTTGGTCCCCCACGGATCCTCCAGAGTGATAACGGCCCCCGAAAACACGGTGCATTCTCCACGCTCTGGTACTTCTGGCACGAGCACAGCAGGCCTAAAGAGAGGGAAAGAATGCTTGCTTTTATTTGACAATCTAATTGTTGGTGCTGGGATAGAACATACAGAGAATTTGTGCATGGTGTGAAAGTTGATCCACGTTTTCATGTTGCTGTGTCAGTTGACGAAGTATTTGTTTCCACTTTTGTTCCAACCAAGGCAAATCCCATGAAGAACCTCTTGAAGTTGGTCAGTTTGTCCTCTGGGAAAAGAGTGCCATAGTGGAAAATGAAGATGCTGGTTCTTTGCATAGAGAAGGGCAACTAGAGGCAAGAAAAAACTACCTGAAAGCAGCTAGCCGGCAGGAGACTGGATACCAAAAGAAAATGAAACAAATCACAAAATATTTTTCAAGAGGCTGCACTGTCAGTGTGAGAATTCACAGCGCAGATAGGACAAACACAGATGTTAGCTTGCTGACATGCAAGATTTCAGACACAAAGGAATATGGTGATTCCGTCTTGTATAAAGTGTACTGTCCTGCAGGCATTATCAAAAACCGGTTCCGTGGAGAGGAACTCGTAGACATGAACAGCATTGCATTTCCACCTCGGAACGATGTTGATTCACATGATCTCCCAGAAGTGACCTTAATTCAGGCATCCCGAGCATCAACAAGATGGCAGAACAAAGCTGTGGCTAGGACAGTTTGCCAATGCAAGGGAGCTTGTCAAACGAAAAGATGTCCATGAAAAGGTGCGAAACTCTCCTGTTGTACCAAGTGTCACCCAAAGGGCACACAGTGCAAAAATGTAGAGAGCTGATTGTGGAAGTATGCCAGTGTCTGTGATGGTTGTGGAAGTGTGCCAGTGATTGTAGAAGTATGTCAGTGAATGTGGAAGTATGCCTGTCTGTGATAATTGTGGAAGTATGTTGTGATGAGATGGGACTGCTTATTATTTGTTTATTGATTTTGAGTTCATCTTCTTTATGCTGATACCTTTAGTTTTATCCCTCCAGGTTTACTGGAGGTCCTACAGACTTTATCCCTCCAGGTTTACAGAAGGTCCTACAGACTTTATCCCTCCAGGTTTACTGGAGGTCCTACAGACTTTATCCCTCCAGGTTTACTGGAGGTCCTACAGACTTTATCTGTCTGTCTGTCTGTCTGTCTGTCTGTCTGTCTGTCTGTCTGTCTGTCTGTCTGTCTGTCTGTCTGTCTGTCTGTCTGTCTGTCTGTCTGTCTGTCTGTCTGTCTGTCTGTCTGTCTGTCTGTCTGTCTGTCTGTCTGTCTGTCTGTCTGTCTGTCTGTCTGTCTGTCTGTCTGTCTGTCTGTCTGTCTGTCTGTCTGTCTGTCTGTCTGTCTGTCTGTCTGTCTGTCTGTCTGTCTGTCTGTCTGTCTGTCTGTCTGTCTGTCTGTCTGTCTGTCTGTCTGTCCCGACTCCACGGCTGATTTCTCAAAAACTACTGGACGGATTTCCTTGACATTTTGCACACTAACTGGAAGTTAGGTCCGATTGAATGTATCAAATTTTCAGAATCGAGGCTTGAAGAGAAAGTGGTTTTTTAAGGTCGTACATTCGACATCGCCTCCCCAAATACTCCATTCATGGAATGGCCAAATTGCGAAATGTGTGACGTCATCAACAACGTGACGTCATTTGCGAGTAGAGTTTTGAGGATAATGAATTTCGTACACTCGGAAGCACCTCCCTAGATAGTCAATAGATGTAAGAGCCTAATCGAGTCAAACTCTTTTCCTACGTTCACAAAACAACATTTGGCTTCTTCGTATGATGAACGTCTACCAGCAGACGCAAAAAAGCGATACTACGCTGTGTTGGCTTAAAATTCATTCCATTTGTGAAACCGGTAAAGTATATGTACCATCTAGATCGTTGCCTTCGCTGGTTAAAAGCCTGGAATCGCCCAGCGAACTAGCTGAATGTCGACACAATCACGCGGCACTGTTGTACATTTGCAGTCAACGTAAGATCTCGTACAACGATTTGATTCAAGGCCTAGTGCTAATTTATATTGATGGTCTGGTCTCAGTGTCACAAAAATATGATGATTTAATCAATCCCTGATTAAAAAAATAAGTACGTTGCCCTATATTGATCGACATTCTGAGTGAATTAGATCTATTTCACTGTCCCGCCCGGCGAACTAGCTTTTTGCCGGCTGTATCAAGCTGGTGTGTTCGTGTAGGCCTACTCAAAAGTCAAAATCACAGTCGTCTCCGAAACAAGGAATAATCGGAGTAAGGGGGGAAAACATTTCGTTTGTTTTGTTTTGTTCTTGCAGCACTTCAAAGATGGTGTGTAGGTCTGTGACTGTCTGTCTCCATGTGTTTTGTGGTGTGTAGGTCTGTGACTGTCTCCATGTGTTGTGTGTAGGTCTGTGACTGTCTCCATGTGTAGTGGTGTGTAGGTCTGTGACTGTCTACATGTGTTGTGTGGTGTGTAGGTCTGTGTCTGTCTCTCTCCATGTGTTGTGTGGTGTGTAGGTCTGTGACTGTCTCCATGTGTTGTGGTGTGTAGGTCTGTGACTGTCTCCATGTGTTGTGGTGTGTAGGTCTGTAACTGTCTACATGTGCTGTGTGGTGTGTAGGTCTGTGTCTGTCTCTCTCCATGTGTTGTGTGGTGCGTATGTCTGTGACTGTCTGTCTCCAGGTTTACTGAAGGTCCTACAGACTTTATTGTGTTTTTTTAATGCCAAAACCTGGAGGTTCAGCGCCAGCGGTTTTTATCTGTCTGTGTGTGTGTCTGTCTGTCCCGACTCCACGGCTGATTTCTCAAAAACTACTGGACGGATTTCCTTGACATTTTGCACACTAACTGGAAGTTAGGTCCGATTGAATGTATCAAATTTTCAGAATCAAGGCTTGAAGAGAAAGTGGTTTTTTAAGGTCGTACACTCCAGAGCGCCTCCCCAAATACGCGATTCATGGAATGGCGAAATTGCGTAATGTGTGACGTCATCAACAACGTGACGTCATTTGCGAGTAGAGTTTTGAAGATAATGGATTTTGAGAACATTGGTGAAAGGATAAAGAAGGATTTTTTACGATGCAAGTAGTCAATTGATGGAATGGCGACACACTCTACAGCCACGCCCCTTTTCTTGCTGTATCTCGCGTGGTTGTAATTGCTGGCGCCAAAATGGCTTCCGAATGAACGCTGATTCATTGCATTGTATTCCGGACATCATTTGTGTCTCATTTTTGCCAGACAGTGAGAAGATTTCTCAGACTGTGATAGACAGGGGTATGAATAAATACCACTCAAGTTATTTAGACGAAATTAAGATCTATGAGCAAGCGGAATAAACGGTCGAGTTGACAGCTTGGTGCTTCAGATCAATGCGAAAAAATGAAGCTCCATGGCATATCGACTTTCTTTCCATCTTGACGCTGCTAAGCAGAAGATCAACCATCCTCATTGCTCGTGCAAAGCTGGGTAAGTGGTTTTTTTTAAATAATCATTTATCTGTTACTTGTTTAATGGAGTAACCTAAGCTCGCATTCCAAAATTGTAGAACCTACTGTTGAAGTGTGTGTGGAGCCAAAAAGCTTGCGCAACTGTCCTTTGCACTGACTGTCCTATGCACGGACTGTCCTTTGCATTAACTGTCCTTCACACTGACTGTTCTATGCACTGACTGTCCGATGCACTGACTGTTTTATGCACTTTCACACTGACCAGTGCACAGAATGACCGGCACATGTCCGAAGCACTGGTGAGCGCGACAAAAACTTGGAGCGGACTGTTAGATCTTTACCCACTGCAGAAAGCGCACTTCCCCTCCTCTCCTTCATGACTATCTCCTTGTCAGTGTGAAGGACAGTTAATGCAAAAGACGGTCAGTGCAAAGGACAGTCGGTGCATATGACAGTCAGTGCAAAGGACAGTTGCACAAGCTTTTTGGATCCACACACAACACTTCAAGAGTAGGTTCTACAATTTTGGAATGCGAGCTTAGGTTACTCCATCAAACACGTAACAGATAAATGATAAAAAAAACAACAACACTTACCCAGCCTTGCACGAGCAATGAGCAGTAATGTTCAATTTCTAATGCAGATCTGAGACTCACCCCCGCACAGACTCCTTTGCTTTTATTCAGCCGGTTGAGATTTAGCTGCTTGTGTGGCCACGGAAAAGAACGTTATAAATGCTTTACAAATACTCTGCCATATCAATTCTCTAATGGCTCAGCTGGTAGAGTGTTGGACTCTTGGTCATGCATGACCAGGTTCGATTCTGCGCTGAAACTTTTTTCTCTCTCTTTTTTCGAGAGGTTGTGGGTTTCAACCCGACCTGGTTTTTGGTGTTTGTATGTGTGTGTGTGTGTTTCCCCCCTCTTTTCTCGAGAGGTTGCGGGTTCGAACCCGATCTTTTTGGAATTTTTTTTTATGCCAAAACCTGGAGGTTCAGTGCCAGCGGTTTTTATCTGTCTGTGTGTGTGTCTGTCCCGACTTCATGGCTGATTTCTCAAAAACTACTGGACGGATTTCCTTGACGTTTTGCACACTAACTGGAAGTTAGGTCCGATTGAATATATCAAATTTTCAGAATCAAGGCTTGAAGAGAAAGTGGTTTTTTAAGGTCGTACACTCGACAGCGCCTCCCCAAATACGCGATTCATGGAATGGCAAAATTGCGAAATGTGTGACGTCATCAATACCGTGACGTAATTTATTGGGTATGCCTCTCTGTCAGGCTCTACTTAACGGCTGATTTCTCAAAAACAACTGGACGGATTTCCTTGGCATTTTGCACACTTACTGGAAGTTAGGTCCGATTGAATGTATCAAATTTTCAGAATCGAGGCTTGAAAAGAAAGTGTGTTTTTTTTTAGTTCGTACACTCGGAAGCACCTCCCTAGATAGTCAATTTATGGAATAGCCAACTCGAGATCGAGTCAGAGTTATCTTTTCCTACTTCAGCAAAACGCTTCGATGTATAGAATAGAATTCTTCGGCTTGCTTAGGCGTCCAGGGCCTACCGCCGATTCTGGTGGTTCTCTGGCTGTAATTTTATTGTTCTTATGGATACTGGTCTTTTATCAGGCCTAGTCTATATCACTTGTGAGATAAAGAAAAAGAGAGAAAAAAGGCCTAATTGCTGTGCAGCATCTGCGCCAGTGGTTCCTCCAGCTTGAACATATATCCTTGTAGATGCTTGTCCACTCTGTTCTTGAACGAGTTCAGGCTCGGTGCCTCAACTACGCTATTCGGGAGGCTGTTCCACATGTTTATAACTCGCTGGGTGAAGAAATGCTGTCGTAAAGCCGTATTGCATCGGTTTTTCTTGAGCTTGTAGGCGTGACCTCTTGTGACACTATTGTCATCGCAGGAAAACAGATTAATGTATGTTGAACATCTACCAGCAGATGCCAAAAAGCGGTACTACGAGAAGATTATTGACGTTGATGGGTTAGATCCGTATGAAATACCAAACAGTTCGTGGTCTGTCTACAAAAACCAGTTGCCTGACATAAACCACTCCAGGATTGTACAATATTTTCTGTATGTTTCATTCAGTCATTGTGACTGTCTGTCTGTCTGTCCCGTCTTAAATTCTTAACGGCAGATTTTTTAAAAACTACTGGATGGATTTCCTTGACATTAAGCACACTTACTGGAAATTAGGTCCGATTGAATGTATCAAATTTTCAGAATCGAGGTTTGAAAAGAAAGTGATTTATTTTGTCATTTCACGGAATGGCGAAATGCGTTGCGTAATCAAGATCGAGTCAGAGTTATCTTTTCCTACTTCAGCAAAACGCTTTGTTGTATGTTGAACATCTACCAGCAGACGCCAAAAAGCGGTACTACGAGAAGATTATTGACGTTGATGGGTTAGATCCGTATGAAATACCAAACAGTTCGTGCTATCATGTATTTTCCTACAATTTACAGTGCAAAATACGAACCACGGGGGTTTAGGCAAAGGTCGTTATAAATGCTTTACATCCATACCAGTTTTCAATGGTAGAGCATTGGACTCTTGGTCATGCATGACCAGGTTCGATTCTGCGCTGAAACTTTTTTTCTCTCTCTTTTTTCGAGAGGTTATGGGTTCGAACCCGACCTGTTTTTGTGCTTTTGTGTGTTTTTTCCCCCCCTCTTTTCTCGAGAGATTGCGGGTTCGAACCCGATCTTCTTCTTTTTTTGGCCAAAACCTGGAGT
The DNA here is from genome assembly GCA_034096865.1 of Theodoxus fluviatilis. NCBI lineage: Eukaryota > Metazoa > Mollusca > Gastropoda > Cycloneritida > Neritidae > Theodoxus > Theodoxus fluviatilis. Next base: position 124,347 of record JAWQFJ010002304.1, read on the forward strand.
TTCAGCGCCAGTGGTTTTTATTAATAAAGAGAGTGTCATCTGATTGATACACTGTGTGTACACACAAAATGCATGTTGTTTTATATCTGAATGACTGCTTTAAATCAAAGACAAGAACAAAGCCGCAAGACAATCCAATATGTCAAATGAGTATACTTTTTTTAAATGTCAACTTTTTCTCTCTCCTAAATCAACCATAACAAACATTTCATTGCAAACAATTCATAATGACACGACACAGATCACCTAATGTTACCTCCTAACTGTTAATTCGAGTTAGCACGAGACAGAATGGAGCATTTCAATTTCTACTGAATTGTTGTTTCAACTGGGTTAGTAAGAATGGAAAGTTTCCATTCCTACTAGTACAAATGGCAATTTCAATTTCTACTGATAAAACGCCAGTAGAAATGGCAATTGCCATTCTTACTAGTAGGAATGGAAATTTCCATTCTTCCTAGTAGGATTGCAAATCCTACTAAATTGCCATTTCTACTATGACAAATACATCGATCACAAACACGCGCTCACACACACACACACACACGCGCGCGCGCGCGCGCCAAAAAACAGTAATGCATTTTGGATTGCTTTGGATTACCTATGCATAGTCCTGGGAAATAAATCCATATCTCTGGTGCCGCTAATTGCCGTGTCTACTTGCCGGGCGTCACAAGACTATCGATTCAATCATTAACTAAAAGGCCCGTTGAACGCAGTCTTCGAGCCAAGATGTCGAATGCGATTAGAGAACAAAATTAAGGTGGCGCATCATTATATCATTCATGACGTACGAGTTTCCTTAGTTTCTGCAACACTGCTGTCCATGAGCGGGACGCGAGTCTAAGACTGTATGGCGAAATGCGTGGAATGCAACGATGACGAGGACGTCAACAAACAACAACCACCACAATAACAACAACGATGGTGATGCTTATTATGAAGACAACGTCAACAATGACAACAACAACAACAATGCTAATGATGACGACGACTACGACGATGATGACGACGAAGACAACAATAACCACAACAATGATGGTGATACTGATTGTGAAGACAACGTCAACGATGACAACATCAGCAACAAGAATGCTAAGGATGACGACGACTACGACGATGATGATGGCGATGACGACGACAACATCACATAGAGACTACACTGCTATTGTCCCTGTTCTTCACACAACAGTTCAAGAGTGAAGAGTCACGTGCACATTGGAACCTCCCTTTCCAGACTGTTAAAAATAGCATCCAATCATACATACACACAACGTGCATGAGAGACAAGGCTAAGTAAGAACAAGAAGGGCAAAGCCCATACGACTCACATGCTTGACCTTGATATGAACTTGACCTTCAGGTGACCTTCAAGGTCAAGGTCAAACAACTAAACCTACCAATGACATCATACACAAAAATGCTTTACACATTTTCCCTACCAAAATACATGTGACCTTGATCCAAGGTCATGCAACACAAAGCTGTTAATTCAAGACATAGGAAGCACAATGGTGCTTATTGGCACTTTCTACCATGAGATATGGTCACTTTTAGTGGTTCACTACCCCATTTTGGTCACATTTCATAAGGGTCAAAGTGACCTTGACCTTGATGATATGTGAACAAATGTGTCTCATGATGAAAGTATAACATGTGCCCCACATAATTATTAAGTTTGAAACAGTTATCTTCCATAGTTCAGGGTCAAGGTCACTTCAAAATATGTATACAATCCAACTTTGAAGAGCTCCTGTGACCTTGACCTTGAAGCAATGTCAACCAAACTGGTATCAAAAGATAGGGCTTGCTTTGACCTATATACCACTTGTAGCTAAGGTCGCCATTCTCAATAACGTGGGAGAAAATTGGGAAAATGTGAAAAATGACTGTTTTTGAGACCACATTTATGGCTCCTGTGACCTTGACCTTGAAGCAAGGTCAAGTCACTATGTATGTTTTTTGAGGCCTTGTCATCATACACCATCATGCCACATTTGGTGTTGATAGACTTAATAGTCTCCGAGAAAAATCCAACGTTTAAGTTTTTTACGCCCGGACGGACGGACGGACGGACGGACGGACGGACGGACGACACGGCTGAGTACATAGACTCACTTTTGCTTCGCATGTGAGTCAAAAACAGTTTGGGAGCAAACGCCGAGTGCAGTCATCAGCGTACAAAGTCACGTATACATTTTTATGGTATTTACGTCACTGTAAAAAAGTAAATATTTTCTCTATAAACATGCTTTTATTCTGTAACATGCATGAATGAATAAAAAAACATTGTGGCTGAAATATCTTACGTTGTCATTTTTTAAAACTTTAGCCTCGTTTTCACATGCACGGTCACATGCCATAGATTCCGTAACAAATGGTGCACTAGGTCCCAAACAAAGCTATTCTGACACAAATACTTTATGAAACACGGGGAAGAAAAAATGGCACTTACCTAATTGCTCTGTGACAACTGTCTCGTGTATGAATATTCACCTGAGGACAATCTCTGCACGTTGACAAGCGTGCATTCCCCCTGAGAGCTGACAGTCGGACCCGCATGGGACACGATATCTCATTCAGATCGTGGGTGTCCGCACACACGGTCCAACACTAGATCAAGCGATAGATTTTCGTGTCTCATGCTACGATTCCTTCTGTAATGGCCGTCCTCTGAAAACCTGATGTACGCTGTACGTCTCCTCGCTGAGACGCCCTCTCTTTCATGGCCACAATCCCTCCATGCGAGCTTTTTCTCTCCTCCCTGCACCGATGCAAACTAGTGCACGACTCCGAGACTTCTCAAGGTCATTACTGACGAACCATCGCAAAAACAAATGGTTGCTGCGTGTATAACATCTTGAAGGAAGCCGACTGCAGTCTAAAGGTCCATGGACGCAGGGTGACAACATGGCGGTCCGCCTTGCCACGCAAAACCTTCTCGAAAGTCCAGAGGGAACCAGTCGAGTGATGGCCACCGGCTGTTTTCCCTCTCTGGTCCAGCATCACGAAACAGCCTCCCCGAGGCTTTGCGAAAGTTGATCTCCTTGACGAACTTCAAAGCGGAACGCAAGACCCACTTATTCCGGTTGAGGGCATTGTCAATATGGCGGGTATAGCATGCCTGGGTGACGTGAAAATGTCGTGTAATCTACGGGACCATACATGCATGCAACTGTAACGGGTGGGCAGAATTTCGACATCGTCTTCTGCGGTCAAGTTAAAGCTGCTGTCTGGCCCTGGTCTCCAGTTTTTCCACCACCGCCACCAGATGGCGTGGCGAGGCAAGGGAGGTAATCGGGTCGAACGTCTGCGTGTCTAAATCGGGTAAGTTTGGAGCCACAGCCGCTCCTGCAAGTGGAGCCATGATCGTATTTGCCACGCTCCATTACTGGGGCACTACGCCGTTACGCAGTGCGCACTTGAAAGGGAGGACATTCATGTTCAGTCTGGAGGAAGGAAAAAACAAAAGGCTGCAAAGACGAGGAAGTGTGGGCAGTGCAGCGTGCTGTGCTTTATGGAAGACCCTGGGTGCTTGTATATACAGATTTACTCGCACATGCCTGAGCATGCCCATCCCTATCTCCACAAACCCCCCCCCCCCCCCCACAAACACACACATACATGCACACACACACACACACACATATATATATATATATATATATATATATATATATATATATATATATACATGCACACACACATATACATGCACACACACGCACGCACGCACATATACATGCACACACACGCACGCACACACACACACATACAAACACATATACACATATACACACACATACACACATACATACACACACACAAACATACACATACACACACGCATGCACGCACGCACACACACTCACAAAGAGGCACACACACTCAAACACGTATGTACACGTGCACGCACACCGGCGCACACGCACATACATGATTACATGAAATACCACATCACAGGCGTGCAAAGTAGCAAGCACACACAATCACCCATGAACGAACACACGGATATAAGCACAGAAACACGCGTTTTACAAATGCACGGCGGAAAGAAATAGATAATAGTAAACGTATACGGCAATAGCACTTTCGGGAATAATGTCTTGATTTCAGTTGAAAAGTAACACCTAGAGCCTTTGAACATCGCGGCGCAAAGTATACCTGGAAGTATACATCCACGTGACTTCTTTGCGCTTCAAAGTTGGCAAAGATCCTGAAAGAGCTTCGACAAGAACCGTCACATGACATTCGTTGCATGTCGTTTCTCCGTCTGCAGTGGGCCAGCATCGGCACGACGTCATGTGCAGCCGACAGGACGTTGATAGCAGACTGGGGCGCCTGCCGCGGCTCTACCTGAAGAACTTGCGCCAACCCCTGCAGATGGCGAAGAGCTGGCCCACGGACAGGTGACAGTCTATCGGTAACGCTCCACAGATATGTCAGGAACGAGGCAGGAAAACTGCTCGTGAAGACGGGGTTGCATATGAGTGTATGTGGGCGCCATCCCCAACATCCCGGAAAGATGAATTTCCACGTTGTCGTCTAGGGAAAGGAGGGGAATGCTACGATGCCAAACTAAACGGTGTCGCCATCAGCTTTACGATGCTGTCACGTCAAGAGAAGCCGATGGTTCCTCGTGGGCAGATGTGGAGATCGGTGCGATAACAACAAACAAACTAAATTGGGATTCGGATCATCTGGACACGTGCGTCCGAGCCAGCAGCCACGG